>PVIJ01005633.1:0-101245 GCA_004024925.1 Scalopus aquaticus
TTAAAGATTTATTTTTTATTTATACATACAAGCTGGGGTACAGGCCAGAGGTGTAGGGTGGCGAGAGGGTTCACCGGAGACAGAGCGGGGAGCAGAACAGGCAGATCAGAAATACACTGCTGAGGGGAGCAGCGGGTGAGGCAGGAGAGGTCTGCCGCACCATGTGGGACCCTCCCTGGCCGGGCGTCGAACTCTCGTCGCCGCTGCCGACAGCTCCACAGCGCAGCGCTCAACCGCTGCGCCACGGGGGAGGCCCTAACTTTTAGGACTCTTAAGAGTTAATGCCTTAGAAAGTCATAGACCTCTAAATAAAACTCTAAAGCTCATTAAATATAAAACATTCCCTCTTTACACAGATTGGATTTAGTAGGTATATAAAAATCAGATGTTAATAAAGTAGAAGCAGGGAACCAATTCCTAAAACCTATTTCAGAGGTTAGAATAGTAGCAACACTTGAAGGGTCTTACCTCTAAAACATAAGCAACATTGTAAATCAATGTTAGCTTAAAAAATAATAATAATCTATAGCCATATTTGCAAAAAGAATTCACATTTAAACAAAAAAGATCTTTAAAAATATTGCCTGTTTTTGCATTTATTAAATTTGGACCTTGTGCTATACATTATTTCCTTAATTCAGGATTTCTGTACTATTTTTTATGAACAGTTTATATTTGGACTCAGACGGCAGTGATTGGGGAAAGAGCTTTCATATCAACTTTGTAGTTTATGCATCATCTTCATTTTGGTATTTTAAAGTTTAGGTTTGATAGACTAGAATGTAGCAATTTGTCTTTAAATTGAGTAGAGTGACAAAATACTGGAGCAAAAGTAGAGATGCTTATAAGATAAATGAAAGAGGAAAAGTAGAGAAATTGATATTAATGACTTAGATAGGCAGAAATGAATTATTTTGTAAGTGTGTATTAAGTGTAGTTGATGGTGTTCTTCCTAATTCATGTTTTCATAGTGTCAATAAGCTTTATAATTACAACTTTGTAATTCTGGTGATAATCCATAATTTTTGACCTGTGGCAATATGGTTAATTTATTTCATTGTTTTCCAGACTTGCTTCATCATAGCTATCACTTAGGTTTCTTATTAAATTTAATGTCTCATGCTCTTTTTGAATCATCATTTATTAGATTTAGAATGGATATCAAAAATATAATAGGTATTTTTAACAATTCTTTATAGTCATACAACTTTGGGAAACATAGATCTGCTTGATTTTGTTTCTAGCTAAGAGATTAAAATATAGAGAAATTAATATTTAACATGCTGGCTCCTACTTTGCAGAACCTGTAAGTACAGGTTAATAATGGTTTAATAAACATTGTAAATTTAGAAATTTAATTTTTTTGCTTCACATGGAGGAGATAAACATCTTGTAAAGATTAATCAAACTCATAACAGACTTATTTATAAACTGGAATTTTACCTTTTTAATTTATGATGGATGGCATAATTAGAAAAATATAGACCTTAGAATTAGAGGGAATCATACTCAGTGAAATAAGCCAGAAAGAAAAAGAAAAATATCGAATGGTTTCACTTATAACAGGACTATAGGGAGGCCGGGTAGGAGAGAGACGCTCAGCGGTGGGGTGGGGTGTTGGGGGGGAGGGGAGGATAAGGGCACAAAATGGAAAAGAGGAGAATACAGGGGACCATGGAGATGGATCACGGGTGAATTGGTGGTGGGCTGCCCAAGGGGAATACAAAATGTAAAAGACATAAATAACAATTAAAAAAATATATAGAGAGACCTTAGTCATTGATGCAGATTTCACCCTCCTGGTGATAGGTCCTCCAATACAATTATAACATTTTTTTAAATGCATAGATTAGGACAGATGGGATTGTATATTCCAAAGGGTATTCGAACATAATTAATATAGAAATATTCCTTATAACTCCAGGGATATGTCTATCTAAGTGACCAGTATTTGTCATTGGTAGTAAAGCAGCTCTTCCATAGCGTACTGATGAATTCCTCCTCTTCAGTTTTCAGTTTTCTAAACCTAAAGTGGATGGTCACCTCCTTTTAGAACAAATTATCGCAGGCAAACCAAGGACTATATAAATTACTATAAATATGTCATTTCATTTAAGGACCACAGCAACCTTTTGAAATAGGTATTACTTTCATTTACACATGATGAAACTGAAACTCAGACTTTTAATTATATTAATAATATACTATTATGGTATTATTATAGACTATAAATATGGTTATTTTATAAAGTAATAATGACTCACATGATCAGCTGTTTAGTATATATGCATTATTTCATGCACATCTCATGTAACCTACAAGCTATTAACTGAATTGAAAGGAAACTCATCAGGGCTTAGAAAGTTGAAGTGATTTTCTTATTAATGAAGTAAATCAAGAAGTGTAGCAGCGGGAATAAGGGAGGGATGTGCATGATGAATAAAGATGATAGATTTTAATTTTATACATGTGGAGTTTGAAATATGTGAGCAGCAGCTAGGTGGAGATACCTGGGGGACATTTTTATTTTACAGTCTGAAGTTCCAGCAAGAGATCTGGATAGAGACATAGATTTAAGAACTGTCACATTTATAGCAATGTTCAGTTGGCCATTCTTTCACCACCCCTGATAGTCAATATTCCAGGATATTGTTATTGTACTTCTCATCTCTCTTGAAATTTGACTTATACTTTTCTCTGTGTCTTTGCTTATGCTTTTCCCTATTCTGAGGTTTCCCTTCCTTCTGTGGAAAACTCATCTTTTCCAGGTGTATTTCTCCCTACTTACAAGCAGTTTCTTTTAACCATGTCTGCTACAGATTTTATTTAGAACACTTAATTAAAAACTATATAGTTGTTAGAGTATGTTTCTTTTCCTCCTCAGTAACTTGCAAGCCCTATAATGCCACAACTATGTTTTGATTTTGCTTATGTCCTATATTTGTTCACAGTCAGTTCTCAGTAAATATCTGATGAATTAGACAATATGAGCTTTTTTTGACCTTACCCTTAAATTAGAGATTATGTTTCCATTGGATTCTGTAGCTTCTTTGTGTCGAGAATTTGTTTAGCTCTTATTTACTGTATAGATGCCAATTATCTGAACTAACGCTTTTTGAGAACAGGAAAATTTAGACAGTGATTATAATAACCTATTTTAGAGGGTAACTTCCAATTTTAAAATCTTATTATTTTGAGAAGAACATTTTTATAATTTACATGTAACCAGGCTAGATTATTGTTTTAACAAAAATTTGTTTTTTTTAGTTACTTGTGTGAGGTATTAACCAGTAAGTTTTTCTCTTTTAATCATTTTTATGGGTCTTACTACATTAAATTTTGGTTTGTTTTGTTTTTCCAGTGAATATGGCTTTGCTGAAAAAGTAGTTGAGGGAATTACTGTTTCTGTGAGTTCCATCGTGATTCGCATTGGAGCAAAAGCCTTTAATGCGTCCTTTGAACTTTCCCAACTACGGATCTATAGTGTAAATACAAAGTGGGAACATGGAGACTTAAGATTTACTCGAATTCAGGATCCACAGAAAGGGGAGGTAAAGATTTTCTTCTTTGTTTCAAAATATTTTATTTCTAACAAAATAGGATGTTTAAAGTAATTACTTTTAATTCCTATTTTAGCACTCAGGTAGTTGGGATTTAATTTTAAATTTGTAAAACTAAAATGTTATTTAAATTATTTTGGGTACATTATTCAAATCCTCTTTTATTAACTTTAAAAGTGCTAAGTATAATTATAAAGATGAGTGAGTGAATTTGTTGGGGTCACACAATTTTAGAAAATAAAAGTAGGTGAATATATTTAGATAGTGATGAAAACTAGTGAAGGGTACATTTTTATTTAAATTTTTCATAAATCTACATTTTTCTTATTGTGTTTTGTGTTATTAAATAATGCTAATCTCTGTCTTCTCCTTAGGTTTTGACATTTAAAGAAATAAATTGGCAGATGATTCGAATAGAGGCAGATGCTACCAAAAGCTCACATCTCGAAATTATGTGTGCTCCTGTACGATTAATAACCAACCAATCAAAAATCAGAGTCACACTTAAAAGACGAGTAAGTCAAATAGGGTTCAATTTTATTTGTGTGACACTATTTGAATTGACAAGAAGTTCTAAGTAAATTTTAGCTGACTTAATAAAACAGTACAAAATTAAAGGAAATCTGGTACTGATTATTTGAAGAAATCTGTAGTGATGACATTTTTCTGTCTTCTAGATTTAATAATTAGATTTTTATTTTTGGTAAATTGAATAGACTTCTCAATTGTCAAATATTCATTAAATGTAGAGTATCCTATAACTTCATTTCTCTTACTGAATGTTGCCCAGGAGTGGTTAAACAGCAAAACTTCCAGTTTTCATCAACCAAAACTACTCGCTTTAAAGGGCTATCAAGGTGTGACTAGTAAATGAAGATAACTGCTTGAGGGTTCAGCAGTTGAGAGTCCCCTATGAATTGTGATAAAATTTACTGAGGGAGCAATGACTTTTTAAAACCATGTTTCAATAAAAGTTTCCACAGTCCGTTTTGTATCACTGTACCCAAATAGCAGTACTAAATTGGGGGGAAAAAAAGCACTGTTACACTCTGAAATGTAAAAAGTATGAAAATTACCTTAGTTTTAATGCCCCCTCTCTAGTATTAATTGAATTAATATATGGCTTATTAGCTATAAATACGAAATTACATAAATATGTGTAGTTGTGTGATTTGCACTTGTTAAGGTATAGGAATTTTTTGCTTTTTTTTTCCTGTTGCAATTCTAAAATTAGGAGATGCTCATTCTACATTATGAGAATACAGTAAATATTTGGTCAGTGAAAGAAGGATCCTTATTTAATTCCATTCAAAAATCTAAACTTTTTTATCTAATCTAAACACAGCTGCATTTTAAGCTTTATTACTTGGCTTAATTTTATAAATCTTTCTTATTCCCCTGCAGTTAAAGGACTGCAATGTCATAGCAACAAAGTTAGTTCTAATGTTGGATGACTTATTATGGGTTTTAACGGATTCCCAGTTGAAGGCTATGGTACAATATGCAAAGTCTCTTAGCGAGGCTATAGAAAAATCCACAGAACAAAGGAAGAGTATGGCTCCTGAACCATCACAGGTATGCTATTATGTAATAGGGAAGAACTTGCATTGCTTGTAAATGGTTTAAAAATCATAGTTTAAAAACTAGCAATGGCTAGTTGTTGTCCTTGTGTGAAATAGATTGTAAGATCTGAATTCCAAGAATCTTCTTTATCTAGATATCTGCTATGCAGTTTTATACACATGAGACACACACACACACAGCTCCAAGTTAGGTACTATATAGAAAGACATACATTTAAACTATGTAGATAGAAACTACTCTGACACTCTGTATAAGGTACTATTGTTACTAGTGACATAAAAGTATTTGTTACTAATATCTCTGTTCATGAAGTTAAAGCAATACAATGTTAACATTTCTAAAGTAAGGCTAATAGGGAGAAGTATGGGTAATGTTAGTCAAGGAGGGAATGTAATAATTAAAGTAATGTAGAAAACTGAAGCCATGGGGAATTGGTGAAGTTGATCATAAAACTGTTAGTTGCCTGACGGCAGGGGTGAACATGGGGGTAGTATTGTGAGCTACTTCTGGATCATTTTCTCAATATCAGAAGCATTACTGATTTTATCTGAAGAAGTTTTCTGATTATAGTTCTATGAGTATTTAAATGAAGATTTTCGTAGAAGGGACATTGAAAATCTCAATGGGTAGTCTCTTTAATTATTTTAGTACATATAACAAGTAACATTCAAATAAACTGCCTTTAAATAGTTAATATATATATTATAAAATAAGAAGAACTATAAATACATAAATATAACTATTCATATATTTACCAGAATATTTTGGGTTCATATTCAAATTGTGTAGTTACCTAATTTTTTTGATTTTAGTTTTGTTCCTATATAATGCAAAAAGTATTTTAGAATATTCAGTTATCAATACAAGAAAAAATGTGTTAGATTACTTTTCATTAGTTTATTACTAAAAGCATTTTGTTGTGTGCGTAATTTTGCATATTAATTTACAGTGATAACACAGTTTTGAATCTTTTAGAACTCTACAGTAACCCCATCTACCCAGCAAGTGAAGACGCCACAGTCTTCAAATGCTCCTGACATAAATGATGCAATTGTGAAACTGTTCAGTGACTTTGATGTTAAAGAAACCTCTCATCATTTAGTGATTTCTCATTTAGATCTACACATATGTGATGATATACATGCTAAAGAAAAAGGTAATGAAGCTGTGTATTTCAGACTGTTTCTTCTTTTCTAAGTGCTATAAAACTTTATTATATGCAATAGGTAGGGTGTACTGTAAGATGACTGGTAGTAATTTTATCATTCACATAAGATATATAGATGAAATATGTAATTATAAGCATAATATTTGTTATAAAGATGTATTTTTGCTTTAGTAGCATTTCACCATAATTAATTATTAGCAATCTTTGCCTTAGCAAATTTAGATTTAAAATAATTAAAGTCTAGATAGATGACATCTTTAGAGGATAATTAAATCTTGGGCTTACTGCCTATGAAATGAAATTTTTCATGATTTTAAAATTGTCCATAAGTTAAATTTTAGTTTATGCTCAAGTGTTTTTAGCATGGTAGTTTATCCACATTTGTTTTAACACAGGTACATGTAAGCACACCTGTATGACTGTTTTACATTTTTTTAAATAAGTATTTCTTTTTTAAAGATTTATTTTATTTATTTATGCATATAAGAAGTGGGGTGTAGGCCAGAGGTGGGGGTGCTGAGAGGGAGAAGTGGTGAGAAGATTCACCAGGGACAGAGTGGGGAGCAGAACAAGTGGATCTACTGAAACACGCTGCTGAAGGGAGCAGCGGGTTAGACAGGAGAGGTCTGCTGCACCATGTGGGTCAGCTCCCTGCCTGGGGATCGAACTCATGCAGCAGTGGCTGGCAATAGCTTGGTAGTGCTGAGACTTTAACCCCTGCACCACCAGGGAGGCCTGTTTTACATTTCTTGTGCCTCCTTTAATAACTCCAGTCTCCCCCAAATTTGGTCAGGAAGCAAAATTCTACTTAGGAAGTTTTTCTTTTCTTTTAGCCTGTGTTTCTCTTATTTTGCTTATTTAGTGGACATAATCGGTGCATGCAGGACTGTGCCCTTGATCACTTTGAAAATCTGTGGGTTCCTTACTTATCCAAGTGCTGAGAATTTTTGTTTCTCAGAGAGTGTTACTGCCTGTAAGTGTTGGAAGGGCTTAGCGAGGCCTAGGACATTGGTTCTCAGACTTTGGTCAACGTAACAAATAAACAGAGGATCATTTAAAAACAACTACCTGATATGTAGACCTCAGAGCTAAGTTATAATCTGTATCTATGAAAATTGTTCCAGATTTTTAAAACTGAAAGTGAATGTTGATACCAATGCCAAGGTCAGGAGTAGACGTTACCCTGCCTTTACCAGACAAGGCAGCCAAGTACTAATACCAGATACTAGGATGGAACGGAAAAGGCAAAGATTTAGAGTGGAGAGTTGTCTTTGCTTTTGTCTGCCTTTGTGTTATTTAGTGTATAGGTAGCTACTTCAGCTGTCATGTTTTGAAAACAAAACCGAAAGAAGTCAAAGCAAAACAAAACAATAAAATGAAAGGTCAAGTTTAAGTAACAAACAAAAGAACAGAGAAAAGTGTTTTCTAAGCTCTTTATATTTCCTCAGAGAATAAGCTAAACTTTGCTATTTAAAGGGAAAACCCCTCCATCAAAATACCATCTTCATAGAACAGATCAATCAGTAATCAGTTCTATTCTAAAAACCAGAAACATTTGAAATGTTTAATACATTGAAGTTACAAATTAGTATAGTTGTATCGTAAGCAATTTCCCTTTTGTTGATTTGTTCATGCTGCTTTAAAATTTGATTTTTATGTTGAAATAACACTGACTTGTGATATACTTTTGATCTTAATATAGCTGTGTGATCTTGGATAACTTACCTAACCTAATAGACTCAATTTCCTCTTTAGTAAGAAACTAGATGATACAGTATAGTGTTTCAGGTTTCCTCCTTTCAGTATGCTTATTGGACATATGACCTTGGCCTATTTATTTAACCTCTTATGCCTCAATTTCCTTATCTATCTCATGGGTTGTTATGAAGAGCAAGTGAGTAAATATACCTAAAGTGTTTAAAACAATGCTTGGCGTGGGTGGTAGGGCTGTGAATCTAAAAGTTCTGCTACTGATGTATCCTTACCTTTTAGCCTAGGATCATGCAGATGACAGGGACTCAATAAATACTTAATAAACTAAACTGAATTTCCTAAAATCTTTAATGACTATCTGTGGTAACAGAGAGAGTGAGTTATCACTATGTGGACCACAAGTATGTTAAATCAACTGTTCCTGATATTAGCTTAATATTTCTTTCTCTCATTTCCATCATTTTTCTTTTCCTAGAATCAAACAGACGTATTACTGGAGGGGCTATGCAACTCTCTTTTACTCAACTAACTATAGATTATTATCCTTACCACAAAGCAGGTATGTGTGACAATTTATTTAAAGGATGCAAATCATGCTCTCAAATTATATAGCCCATTTATTTCATTTTGTTTTATTTTGTGTTAATTTTTTAATGGGAAAGATTGCAACATTTGCTTTTCACTTGGCAGTATCTTACCAAGAAAATGTAATTGCCACGGGAAATATTATACATTTTATATTGATGCTTATGTAGATTATTAGAAAGTACAATTGTAAGAAATTGGCACTATTCTAAGTAACTGATTTAAGCCTTAAAAAATATCAGAATGTAGAGGATATATATTTGTATGATTTTGTTAATTGTGACAAACTGAATTATCTTTGAAATTTTTAATGATATATTTACATACTAAAAAATTATAAAAGAATGTAAAACAAAAGGATAACCGTGATTTTAGCTAAGTTATACAGGAACATTTAAAAAAGCTGTACTTTTTAACTTCATCGATAAATAAGATTTAATATTGATAGGTCCTTTTCTCCTACATAATAAAAACAAAAATCATGTATGTTTATGGCCAAATTAATTAATTTGACCAAATATCTATATATACATTTTGTTGTATGTGGCTACAATTTTTTAATTCACATAAATAAGAAATAAAGAAAAACAAGTAGCTATAATGAGGTTTTTAGGACTTTTTCTGTTCAAAAATTTCTGTCACCCAGTGTTTGTCATTTCTATAACAATAACTGGCAGAATTTAAAAATTATAGTATTTGTTTTCATTTTTGTTTGTAGGGCTTTGTTTCATATTCTATCCTCCTGCTTTATAAGTTACTTGACATATACTTAAACTTTAAATTGTTAGATATTAAATATTTATTTTTAGCCATGGAAAGCATTTCTATTTGAGGAAGTAAAACTTTCAGTTATACAGGACTATAAGGAAACCAAATAGGAGAGAGACACTCAGTCGGGGGTGGGAGGGGCGGGAGCAGGGAGGATAAGGGCATAAAATGGACTAGAAAAGAACACAAGGGACCACGGAGATGGATCGAGGGTGAATTGGTGGTGGGTTACCCACTGGGAATACAAAATGTAAAAGACATAAATAACAATAAAAATATATACATTAAAATAAATAAATAAAACTTTCAGTTATAAGGTAGATTTTATTTTCATAACTCTTTGATTTACATCTATTAATTGCTATAGATAAAACTAATAATCCTGATATCTATATAGATACATATATCTATATAGATATATAAAAAGATAGATAGATATACCTGTATCTTTGTGATGGATATCCATCTTGGCAAATTTCGATAGTTTCTTAATAATTCTTATTTTTATAGATAGGTTTTGCTTAGTCACATTGCAGTAAGTCTTTTATGTCAGGACTTTGTTCTGTGGTGGTATTATCTGTATTCTTGCAATGGAGTTTTACCAGGTGGTTGAGCATTCAGTGAAAGTTGACCAACAATGATATTTTCTAAGTAAAATAGATTCTAGGTAGAAATCCTCCCAAGTTGTTTACTTTTGATTCTCTTCCCTGTATTTAAGAGATGTCTATAAACTTATTTGAAGATTAAAAAATCCTTTGAAAGCATGAATAAATCTCATTAAAAGCGTTGCTATAATAGAATAAATAAAAATTGTCATTTTTGAGTGAAATATCTGTTTATTCATTTTGCAGGAGATAGTTGTAATCACTGGATGTATTTTAGTGATGCAACTAAAACAAAAAATGGATGGGCCAATGAGTTGTTACATGAATTTGAGTGCAACGTTGAAATGCTTAAACAGGCTGTAAAGGATCATAATGTAGGTTCACCTCCTAAATCCCCAACACATGCCTCTCCCCAGCACACACAAACAGGTATTTTACCTATAAAAACATTATAACTTTCCCTTAATATAATTGTAGTGTGTCTATCTATGTGATCATAATTTATTTTCTATGAGTATTTTCTAATACTGTACCTCATTTAGACCATAGACTTATGGATCAAAGTACTGTTTTAAATAATATGTCCAATAAGAGTAATTCACAAGTAGAAGGCCTCTGGTGTTACACCGGTTGAGTGCTGCACTGTGGAGCTGTTGGCAGCACGCAATGCGAGTTCGACTCCCAGCCAGGGAGAATCCCACATGGTGTGGCAGACCTCTCCTGCCTTGCCCGCTGCTCCCCTCAGCAGTGTATTTCTGATCTGCCTGTTCTGCTCCCCACTCTGTCTCTGATGAACCCTCTCGCCATCCCAGTCCTCTGGCCTGTATCCCAGCGTGTATGTATAAATAAATAAATCTTTAAAAAAAAAATTCACAAGTAGAATATTTTAGTCCTTTAAGTTACTAATTGACTTCTCTTTTAACAAGAAGTCCAGCTGAAAGTTATTTTATGCATATCATAAATGTGATAAAAGTATGCTTCCTGTTTTAAAAAAAAATCCCACAAAAAAGGAATAATCCTTGTAATTACTTACATTTCTGTATTTATATGTAAAATACTTCCATCTATCTCATTTAAGAAGTTAGGATTTATCTATATTCCTATAACTGTCCTATAACTGTCTAATAAAAGAGTGACTGTTACTGATAATTTTACCATAAGTTGAAAGGAGTTTTTGTTTCCCACAGAGAAGGACTTAATTCCGAAAGGGACTTCCAGAACAGCTTCAGTATTATCTCAACAATCCAAAGCAAAGTTAATGTCCAGTTCTGTTGTGGTTAGACTTGGAGATTTCAATATATACCAGGTATGTTGTTGTTTTTTTAATTCTTCTGAGAAATATCTTTAGTGTCTCCTGCAAGCAACTCTTATAAACGTACATTTGAAAATTTTATTTTAAAATATCTTGATTAGTTTTGAATATGGTAAACTTAGACAACATAGAAAATGTTAGTTTATTAATTTTTTTTAGGTGGTTACCCAGAGTTAGCCAAACTATGAGGTTAAAGGCACAGTCCTCCAGACTGCAAAGTCTACACAGGACTTCTGATACCAACGGCAAATGTGGGGATTTCCCTATACTACCCACGGATTAGGCACTTCACTAGAAGAAGTCACAGAACTTGCTAAAATCAGTTATAGTCAGAATCACATTTGTCACAGGGAAAGAATACGGGTGATAGCAGCCGTAGGGAGAGATCATAGACTGGTGTCTGGGAGAGTTCCAAAAGTAGATGCATTAGCATCCTGGCATGAATGTTTGACAATATACATAAGTGGTTTGCACACTTAATTAAATACAGTCTTTATCTAGGTGGGATGATAAACCTGGTGACCCAAAGCTTCCAGCTTTAAAAAACTAGGAAGACTGTCAAGTGTTGCCAGCTCCATTCTGACTTATCTTGTGAGCATAAACTATCACTGGTGGTCCCAGGGATCCACCCTGTCTAGGACATCCCAAAGGCTTAGAATTGCTTCACAGGAGCAGGAACAAAAGTGAGCTCTCTCTTTGGAACCCAGATTCCTTATTACATAATGGTCTTAGAAGAAACTAAAATACTTTTTTTACTTTTATTGAACTACCAAGTATTGTTTATACTGTGAACATATTTTATGCCTAAGAACTCTGTTCCATTTATACTTATCCAAACTATAATCATACAACATGGTCTAATATAACATTCCTTTAGATTAACACCATAGAATGTGTAACCTATTTCTTTTTTAAATCCTTTTTTTAAATTGGTATTTATATCTTTTACATTGTGTATTCCCCTTGGGTAACCCACCACCAATTCACCCATGACCCATCAACATTGTCTCTTGTGCTCTTTTCCACCCCATTTTGAGCCTTATTTTAAAAAATAAGGATTTCAGATATGCTTTATAATTTATGAATTGCTGTGGTTTATTTTGGTGTATATGTGACTTTGAGACAGCTTTTCAGAAAAGTTTTCATTTTACTTAGTGGTATTCAACAATTTTAGTTGTAAGAACCAGATGGGATTGCCGCTGACATCTAGTGGGTAGAGACCAGTCATGCTGCAAATATTCTGCTACACACTGGACAGCCCCCAGGACAAAGAATTATCTGGCCCAAAATGTCAATAGTGCCAATTTTGAAAAGCCCTAATTTAATAGTTATTTTCTTATTGTGCAGTTGCTTCTTTCTTTACATTCTATATAAAATACATATTATTGAAGTGGAATTAATGATGAAATTTCAGTAAATTGGTATCAAAATGAAGGGAGGAGAATCAACTATAATCCTAAATGGTTGAGGATGAAATCCCATGCACACAACACAGAGAAACAAAACAAGTCCAACGGGAACTTTATAATTAGTAGTGTTTTTGGAAGAACAATTGATGATCAAACTATTTGATGGAAGCATTTATAACTATTATTTTAAAATTAATTTTATTATGTTAAAATATATACAACATAAAATTTATCACTTTTATCACTTAGGGTGTCCAGTTCACTGGTAGTAATTATATTCACACTGTTGTAATACCATTACCATTCCCCATCTCCATGATTCTCCCTCTAGACTTAAACTCTGTGTAGTAAAGTATGGTCAAGGATTATTATTGCTTCAAATTGGGGAAGCATTCTGGTCTTAAGAACTTGGCGCTGTGACCTGACTCTGCCATTTATTTATTTACTTATTTGTATTATTTTATAGAAACAGTCTTGTTTTAAGGCTCAAAATAGTAAATTTGCCAGTAATATTGTACAAAGTTGATTTTGTAATTGATGAGAATCCAAAGAGGTAGTTTTATAAATATTGATCGTTGTTATTTAAAAATAATTGACTGTGAAATTAAGCATATAATAAAATTTGCACTGGAAATTAACCATGAATACATTATTAGAAATAGTTTTAAGTGATATCCAGGTTGCATGAGTTCTTTGGAAAGGACTTTTATTTAATATTACTTCAGTTAACTTAATTTTTTCTTAAGGTCTCTACAGCAGAACAATGTCGCTCTTCTCCCAAAAGTATGATTTCTTGCAATAAAAAATCCTTGTATCTTCCACAAGAAATGTCAGCTGTCTATATAGAATTCACAGAATATTATTATCCAGATGGGAAGGATTTTCCAAGTAAGAGAATTTCCTAATTTGTTGTTTGTCTGTTATTTTGAAATTTTTTTTCTTGGTAACTTTTATAAATGTGAAAAAAGAAACAACAGTTCATTGTTCTTTATACTTGTTATTGTGGTGTTTAGTGCTAACTCTAGAGCAGCATTTTCACGTATTATTTATCTGTATGTTCTTTCATTTACTGACTTGTATAGCATCCTTGAAGTCAGGAATCATGTACTATTCATGCTTCATTTTGTTCCTGAGTTTTGACTCATTTTTGTACTGAGTAGTCGTTTGCTGAATGAAAGTTAGGTTATTTGTAGTAAAGGTCACTTTTTTCCTTCAGTCAAATCTCATTTATATTTCAGTTAAATAAAGCGATTTTTCATTGGAAAGTGAATGATATCCCTTTAGTAGAGAAATTTTTTGGCTGTTTGTTTATGCCCATATGTATTTTTTGGACAACTTTGGCACTTGTCTTTAATTAATAACATTGAGCTATACGAATTTTTATTTGTAAGCTATGTTGACTTCCCAGGGTAAAATGATTCTACATTAGTGTTCTTTGTTGTTAAAATTGTATGCTACTGTTTCAGTTAATCTAGGAGTTTTTCAAACTAAAATTCACCTTTGTTTATGTGGTACCTTTTTCATTATTTTAGTTAAAAATTATAGTTGAGAAAAAGCATTTTGTAGGTTTTGGTATTAAAGTCAAAAAACTTTATATCCTCTCTTTAAAAATGGAACCCCAAACTACTTAGACCTACTTTGCACATTTGTTCATTATTCACTAAAGCGAATTTCTGATGCACATGTCTTTGTTGTTAAATCAAAAGAAGGTATCATGGAAATTACTTTGGGGAAATAATCATTGAACTATTTCATTGTTTTAATTATTGTTTTTGCTAAACTTTTGGTATCTGCCTCTCACCATCTCTGTGCTTTTCAGTAGTCTTTACGTATTTTTCATTTGTTTCTGTTGTCTGTCTTGTTGACTAAAAATATGAGAAAGCTAAAATAACACATTTGTTCAGTAAAATAGCAAAACTGAAACTCACGTCGGTGTTTCTTCTAAATCTAAACTTGTTTATTTTCTCCATATATTACACTGTCTCCCAAGGGTATCCACAGCCACTTGCCTGTGCTGGGATAATCCTGTTGTTGCCATGCCCCCGCCCCATGCTTTTCTTAAATAATGCATCCTTGAACTAGTAGTTTTTCTTTAGAATGAAGACTATTTCTAGGATAAATGATTTCTAATCTAGTTTTATTTCTATCAGTTTTATTAATGTGCCAAAAGAATTATAACCCTGTAATCTAGTATATACATTTTTTCTGATAAAAATATGAAATTTCTTTTCTAGCAATTTAAGCCCTAGCTCCCCAGAGACCTAGTTGAATATAATTTTTTAAATAATTTTTTATTATGGAAAATTTTCAAGCATGTGTAAAAGAGGACAGTATGTGGAACTCCCTTTTACAGGGATCAGTGTTAAACCCTCTCTTCATCTCTTTGATAAGTGTTCTGACTTTAAAGTATGGTTTCTTTTTTACAATTTTAAACATAACATATGCTCATAATTTTAAAAAGGAGAGAAAATGCCAAATAAAAATACTGCTTACAAACTTACAATTTAGAGATAACTCCTGCTAGGCATAAGTGTATTAGTTTGCTAAGGCTGCTATAACCACAAACTGGGTCATTTAAATAACAGAAATGTATTTCCACAATTCTGGATGTGAAACGTCCTAGATCACAGTGTTGGCAGGTTGTTTTATCCAAGGTCTCTCTCCTTGGATGGTAGTCGTCTTCTTCGCCCTATGTTCTCATCTGTTCTTATCTCTGTGCCTGCCTGTGTCTTCATCTCTTCTTATGCCAGTCATATTGGACTAGGGCCCACCCATATGTACTCACTTCACCATAATCGTCTCTTAAAAATCCTGATTCCACATATACTCACATTATGAGGTGTACTGAGGGTCAGAACTTTAGCTTATCAAGTTTGATATTGATACAATGTTTATGCTAAGGGGACAGTTCAAATCTTTAGTGTTGTTATTCCTGTTTTTTTAAAAATAATTAATTATTTTTTAATTTGTGCATACAAAAACTGGGATATAGGCTAGAGGTGTGGGGGATGAGAGGATTCACCAAAGACAGAGTGGGGAGTAGAACAGGGGGATCTGCTGAAATACACTGCTGAGGGGAACATTGGGCAAGGCAGGGGATGTCTGCTGGGTCATGTGGGTCAACTCCCTGGCTGGGCAAACTCATGCTGCAGTGGCTGCGCATAGCTTGATAGTGCTGACTTTAACCCCTGCGCCATGAGGGAGGCACTGTAACTCCTGTTTGTAATGTATTTCCTTTTCATATTTGATTTGGATAATTTTCTTTCTATTACATTTAGGATACAAACATATTCCAGGTTCCTGTTAGTTCATTTTAAGTAATTTTCATAGCTATATAATATTCTATTCACAACTAGATCCCTCTTAGGAACTGCATAGGGATCATTCTACTGCTTAGTTTACCAGGTTTCTTCCACTGTTCCAGATCGTCGGTCAGGATTCTCCTTTCCTTCTGTGCTCTAGTGGTGGAACCTCCATTTGTGCTCTGGTCCTCCCTGTGGCTCCCATCATCACTGAATCTCTGTAAATTGAGATTCTCTCTCTTTCTTCCCGTTCCAGAGTGTGGTTTGAGTTCCTTATCTATTCCTAGAGACAAGCCCCTCCACACCCCAATTGGATGTCTCTGTTAGACTTGAGTTACAGTTTTTCTACTTTCCTGTTTGTCTCATGTATTAATCATGATTATTTTTATTCTTGGCGCTTAATTCAATGGAAGTTAATCCATCTTTGCTGAAAGATAGTGAGTGAATGAGTGAATGAATGAATGAATGAAAGCCCAAAGTATTTATTGGGACATCATTACAATTTCATCTCTCTGCTAGCATCCCACACCTTAGATTTATTTTTCTTAAATTGTTGAAGTCTAAATATTTTAGATATGCATGCGCTTGTTTTGGCAAAAGTAAATACACCCATATTTTTAAAATTAAAGTTCTGCACCAAGATTTTCTGAAAATGATAATGACTTTTATGATACAAATATATTTGAACTTAAAGAATAATACCGACTATATTTATAAATAATGATTTAATATAAATTAACATTTATTGGATAAATTATTTGAAAACATTTGTCCAACTCCTGAGATTTCTAGTATGTTGGAAAAGTTATTAAAAAGTGTGTATTCACTTGACTAAGTTATGGTTGAGTTTTTACTTTGCACCCAGGGCCTTTCTAGGCTTAGGATTAAGTGGAGAATGAAAACAAGTGTGGTCCTTATTCTCAAGAAGATCTGCCTAGCCTACCATTTTCATAAGGAATTAGTCATTTGACTTGGTTCTCTTACTTTAGATAATTCACATTCAATAGTAAAAGTCCTTACAGAAATAGGTGCTTAAGAGCTATGATTTCGGTATGATACTTCCTCACGAATGTAAGGTTTTTTGAAGTCTAAATCTTGGTAACTTATACTAGGAGAAGAATCTAAGCAGTGCTGCCTAATTGTATAGTCAATATTAGATTAAACTAATTTTTAGTTAGTGAGACATAAAAAAAGTTTT
Organism: Scalopus aquaticus; assembly: GCA_004024925.1. Taxonomy (NCBI): domain Eukaryota; kingdom Metazoa; phylum Chordata; class Mammalia; order Eulipotyphla; family Talpidae; genus Scalopus; species Scalopus aquaticus. The sequence continues at coordinate 17,205 of PVIJ01005633.1, forward strand.
TGTCTATCTAAATGTGTTAGCTATCATTCATGCATATCACTTTAATTTTGTGAAGAGTATCTCAAAACATTTTGTCTTAATGAAGACAGAATAAAACTTGTTAAAAATGTCTTTTCTGTTCTTAGGGGAGATTTAAAACTTTGTTCATTAAAAATGTCTTTAAAATTTTTTTCTCCACAGTTCCATCTCCCAACCTTTATAGCCAGCTGAATGCACTACAGTTTACTGTGGATGAAAGAAGTATTCTTTGGTTAAATCAGTTTCTGTTGGATTTAAAACAGAGTCTTAATCAATTTATGGCTGTGTACAAGTTGAATGACAATTCAAAATCTGATGAACATGTTGATATTCGAGTTGATGGCTTAATGTTAAAGGTACCATATAAACAAGTGTCTGTGAAAACAAAAAAACATTTTTATAGAAGAAAAGTTAATAGCATTTTGGTTTCCAGGAATTAAGGTGGATGCTCAAGTACAAACAACTTCACTACAATCTTAATTTTGATTTTGATATTTCAACTTCAGTTTTCATTTTCAATTATAGAAGTTTTAAGAGACTGGCTTTTCCCCTTTCATTCTCTTCCTTTATTTTTATTTTCTTTATTGTCGATTCATTTGGAAATTAGCATTAGAAGTAAAGTTTAAATCAGTCGTTTTTTTCTGGTTTCTTACCAGAGCTGATAATTTTTTTTCTTCTAAGAAGTATCAGTAATACAGTGAAGCTTTTAAGTTATCTTTGTTTTATTTCTTCACACTTATTTCGTTATTGATATCCCAAGATAATAGAAAGTTGCTTTTTATTATAACCAAGTAGTAAATAATCTACATTTTGTGAATATTTAAATTTTAAAGGAAGGAAGTTTAATAATAAAACCAGATAGTGTAGTAAATAGAATAATCTTCTTGAGCAGGATGACAGTTTTGGTTTTTGAATCTGTTTTTAAATTTCTTTGTAAAATGAGGTTATTGACATTCATCAAGTTGCATTGCAGAAATATTTTAAAGATATTATTGATAAGATTTTTAAATCCTTTAATATAAAGCAATATATTTCATAGCATTTTCAAATATAATTAAGATACAATTATTTAATGATTTTTATATTTTCTGGGTATGGGCTGTTTTAAAATCAGTTACTTTGAATTTTTTTATGTCAATATTTTGCGGACTAAGGTGAATTATTTCTGCAAAATTATTTTCGTAACTATAATCCTAAATTTATTTTCTTAATAATTTATTCCCAGAAAAGTGAATTCGAAAGATAGCTGTGTAGTCATTCCATTTACTCATCCAATCACTTGGATTCCAAATATTCTGACAAAAATTTCCTTTTCTAAACTTGTTACTTTCTTATATGTACTCGAATCATAATTAAGCATTTAGTAATAGCTATTTATTTCAATTTTGCTCTGTTTATTTTGTGATATGTTATAAGCAAATAGATATAATTATGTATGTCTCTGTAAATACATTTTTCATTATTCATTACATACTTCATTATTTACTTGTTTTTTGAAGTTTTTTCGTAGTGGTTAATCATTTAAGCCCCCCCCCCCCCCCTTACTTGGTTAATATAAGGATTTGGGAGGAGAGAGCTAGCATCTTATGTTTGGATAGGAAAGTAGTATTTCTGGTGGAAGAGGGAGTGTCAAAAAGAATTTCTGAGCCTAAGTCATGTTCTTGATTATTTTATCTTCAAGATCTATGAATTTGTAAGTTAAACTTAATTTTTTTCTCTTCTAGTTTGTTATTCCCTCTGAAATGAAATCTGAATCTCATAAAGATCAGCCACGTGCAATTTCTGTTCAGAGTTCTGAAATGATTGCCACAAATACAAGACATTGTCCAAACTGCCGGCATTCTGATCTAGAGGCTTTGTTTCAAGACTTTAAAGATTGTGATTTTTTCAGTAAAACATACACCAGCTTCCCCAAATCTTGTGACAGTTTTAATCTTCTGCATCCAATTTTCCAGAGACACGCTCATGAGCAAGATACCAAAATGCATGAAGTTTATAAAGGAAATATTACTCCCAAGTTGAATAAACACACACTTAAAACTTCTGCTGCCACAGATGTCTGGGCTGTGCACTTTTCTCAATTTTGGATAGATTATGAAGGGATGAAAAGTGGGAAGGGACGACCAGTAAGTTTTGTAGAATCTTTCCCACTTTCCATCTGGATTTGTCAACCAGCAAGGTATGCGGCGTCCCAGAGAGAGCTGCAGACTTGTAATCAAGTATCTTTAAATACATCACAAAGTGAATCGAGTGATCTGACTGGCCGTCTGAAGAGGAAAAGGCTCTTGAAGGAGTATTATAGTACAGAGTCTGAGCCCTTCACTGATGGTAGTCAGAAACCTTCTTCAGATACGTTTTTAAAATTTTCCACTTCATCAGATGCAGATATTCACGTCTTGGTTCACGTTCATAAACATGTCAGTATGCAGATCAATCACTACCAGTATCTGCTCCTGCTTTTCCTCCATGAATCACTTATACTGCTTTCAGAGAACTTAAGGGAAGATGTAGAAGCTGTGACTGGCAGTCCTGCTAGTGAGACATCCATTTGCATTGGAATTTTACTTAAAAGTGCAGACGTGGCTCTTCTGCTACATCCAGTGGATCAAGCAAATACTCTGAAGGCTCATGTTTGTGAAAATTCGAGCCCAGTGGTTTCTGATTATTTGCCTACAAAAAATGGAGAGTGTTTGTCTTCAAAGAAAAAACAAGTTAGTGGTGGTATAAGTCAAATTAATCATATGTCAGACAACAGATCTATGAGTGTTGACCTTAGCCATGTCCCTTTGAAGGAACCTTTGCTTTTTAAATCAGCTAGTGATACAAACCTACAAAAAGGTATTTCTTCTCTGGATTATTTATCAGATAAAAATTTAGGGAAGATAAGTGAAGATGAAAGTAGTGGAATTGTTTGTAAAAGTGGCTCAGGAGAAATTGGATCAGAAACAAATGACAAAAAGGATTCATCTTATACAGATTCAAATAGTGTCTTAAACCACGGAGAAGAGTCAAGTAAGCTGTCATTTGATAATGATGGAAATCAAAACATACTTTCAAATAGTTTACCTAGTAAAGAAAATGAAGCCATTGAGTCAATCTTGAAGGCTGAAGATTTGCTTCCAGAAACAACCTCACTTTCTGAGAACCTGGAAATCAGTAAAGAAGAACTAGCATCCACAATTAGGACACTTAAATCGCAGACATCTTTAAGGTGAATGCATATTATTTGAAATTTAGGGACTTTTGTTTTGCTGTGTGTGTGTGTTGGTATATATGTATACGTATGTTTGCATGCCTGTTTTGGTGTTGAGCATAAAACCTCATGATACATATGACTTTGCTAGAGTTAGCACATGGAAGAGCAAGTTCCTCAAAACATGAAAACATTTTGACTTATAATTTTAAAACTTTTAAATGTTGTATGTGCATTTTGATTTCATTAAAAGTATTTTTTAAAAATAAATTTTTTCCTTATGTGTGATTTTTTTCTAATATTTTTGTTAACAGTGGAAAACCTAAGGAACGTTGCTCACCCAGCCTGGCTCCACTCGGTGTTTCTTATAAGAACATGAAAAGAAGCTCCTCACAAATCTCATTGGATACTGTTTCACTTGACAGCATGATATTGGAAGAACAGTTGTTAGAAAGTGATGGAAGTGATAGCCACATAGTTTTGGAAAAAGGTAAAACAGCACACTTTAAGAATTCCTATTTTTTGTATACAAATTTTAGAGGTAATATTTAAGTATTTTCAATTATTTTATTTATACACACACTACAAAGAGAAACTTTCTAATGGTTGTCCTTTGCTTCCTTTACCAGATACTCCCTTTTATTTATGGCTGGCCTCCAGCAGTTATTTGCATATAGTCATTCAGATCATAAAGCTACTAGGTTCTATCACAGAGACTGGAGTTTTGATTAAGTGGACTGCCTTTGCATGCCTGGTGACTGAGCTTTTTCCAGACTGGATCCACTGATTTCTCATGCCCTGGATTCTCTCATATATTTGATTATGTACAATGGCACTACACGATTGCCTCATTTTATTCAGAGGGAACAAAATCCCAGTAATTACCATGAGAAATTATTTAGAAATGATTAGATGGATCCCTATCACCATGGCATTGGAGACTTTATGAACAGGAATGAAAACATGGGTCATAGTCAGAGGGTGGTTGCTCCAGACAGTGACGCAGAGGAGATCAGAGACACATTTGAATTACTTTTTGTGAAGATGAAAACAACTTCTGTAAGAAAAGACTTACAGCTTTCTTAAAATGATAAGTAATAGAAGTGTTTAATAAGTGATATTATTTCAATACTTTACTAGTATGTCATTTGTTGTTAAGTGATATAATTTCTTTACCTTATGGTTAATTTGAACTACAGCCTTGTAATTATAGTAACTAACTTTTCTGAGTATTTATTATGTGTAGCATTGTTCTGTGTACTATATATATACATTTAGTGCTCACAAGTCTGTTAATTTTGTACTATTATCTTCAGAATTGAATAACTTACCCATGGTGACACAGATAGTGATTTAAATCCAGACATTCTGACTCTGTTTTCCCATGTACTCAGTATACTATATTTATTATAGTACATTGAATATACTGTAATATATTTCAGTATTTTGGTTTCTTTACTATGATAAATTTTTTCTACCTTAGGGTCTTTGTGCTAGTGCCTAGAATGCTCCTTTTCTTTCTCTATACTTTGGTTTAAATAATATTTTATCAGTGAAGTCTTCTGGCTCTATTAGGAACTCCCTGTGAAATGGGATTTTATTTGATCCTAACACTACAATTGTATTAATATACATCTTACCTGGCCCCTCAAAAGTAGCTGTTTATTCACTCAATACATAAGTTACTGAGTACCTGCTATGTTGCTAAGCACTGGTTTAAAGCTGATTATGTAGCAGTAAATGTAATTTTAAAAAAGTTGAGGCTGTGTTTTGTGTCTTTCACGTCTCTAATGTAAGTTTTCTAGTAATTTTTATTATGGTGCTTTAAAAAGTACAGTTGGCCATTGAAAAACACAGGTTTGAGCTGCATCGGTCAACTTATAACAAGCACCTTTTTTCAATAAATAAATTGAAATTTTTTTGAGATTTGCAACAATTTAAAAAAACTTGTGGATGACTCGAGTGGCCTAAAAATATCAAAAAAATTAAGAAAAAGGGATGTCATAAATGTATAAAATATATGCAGCTTATTACCTCTTTTATCATTTACTACCACAAAATGTTCACAAATCAAAAGTTAAATTTTATGAAAGTTTACACACAGGGTGCAATTCACAGTCAAGGAAATATGAACAAACATCAGTGAGGCTTCTTATCAATTGCAATCTATTCAGTTTTTGAAACGACAGTAAATTTTTGTGAATTTTCTACTGCCTGGACGTCAGCACTGCTAACCCCCACATTGTTCTGTGAATACAAATTTACTTAAAAAATTGTCTTTTACTGAAGAGTATTTGAGAAATCTTGAAGTGTAGCATGTTGAGATATTAAGAGATGCAAATAAGGATAGAGAACGATCACATTGGTAGTAGTGGCACTAACTTCAGCTGGAAGATAATTAGGAGTTAGGACTGTGGGACAATGAAATGAAGAGGTCACACTGGACTAATCAGTGTGGGATGAGAGGGGCAAAGCTACTGACCAGAGCCTGCTAGTTATGCCAGACTGCAGCTGCTCTGGCACAGGCTGATAAACTGTGGTAGATTTCTTTTCATCTTGGGTTAAGTTTAGGGCTTTAGTGTCGCTAACATTTTATTGTGGGGATTTATTTCTTATTTGCTCACTAACCGTAATTTAATTTTTCTTTGATTTTTACCTTTTGAACGAGGCTGTGCTGGAGAAAGAGTTGAAGGGATGATCTATATTACTTTACTTTTGTGTTTTTCAGGTATTAAAAAGAACCTGTCTACAATTTACCAGAGCGCAGCAGAGACTGCAAATGCGGGTGCAAATGTACAGAATTATGGTGAGACCTCTCCAGATGCCATCAGCACAAATTCAGAGGGCGCTCAAGACAATCAGGATGACTTGGTAATCATTTTAATGAGATTATTTGAAGGGAAATGCCATTAACTTTATCTCATATTTGTAAATTAATTGACTTAGATGGTGGGTAGTACATGTTGCTCTTTCTACTCTTAAAAATTTTTCCCTCTTACTGAACTGTTTTTATTTGAAATTTACTTTTCTAAATTTGTTTTATTTGTATTAAGGAAGAGAGATTCTTTTTGCTACCTTATCTTTTATTTTTTTACCTTTATTTTAGTCATTTAAATACACTTTGTAAAAGCTTAATGCTAGTGGCAGAATCAGTTCACAAAAGAAATATGTTGCTGGTTTATTTTATTTTTTTAAAGATTTATTTATTTACTCATACAAGCTGGGGTACAGGCCAGAGGCGTGGGGGGGGCAAGAGGGTTCACCAGAGACAGAGTGGGGAGCAGAACAGGCAGATCAACAGAAACACACTGCTGAGGGGAGCAGCGGGCGAGGGAGGAGAGGTCTGCTGTGCCATGTGGGGATCTCCATGGCTGGGTGTCCAATTCCCGGCCGGCGCTGCTGCGGACAGCTCCACAGTGCAGCGCTTAACCACTGTGCCACCAGGGAGGCCCCTGTTAGTGGTTTATTTTAAGCTTGACTGATCCAATGTTCTTACGGATGACTTAGAAAAATATGGTCCGCATTTAGTGAAAGTAATTATATATGGAAATGTCATATAATTCATCTAGATTTTTTTTGACTGAATGATTAAGAAGGGAAGCTAAAATTTGTCACTGTAATATAACATTCTATTGGTCACATTTGTATTTTTGAAGATAATATTAGTTTCTTGTGTTTTTTCTTATATGTTGTTTTCAGTTACTTGCTATACTAATATTATTTATGCAATTATTTTAGATGTCAGTTGTTGTATTTAAAATTACTGGTGTAAATGTGGAAATTGACATCCGGGGGGACGATACTAAAATCTGTCTTCAGGTGGACCAAGTGATACCAGATCAGTTAGGCAATATCAGTCTTCGCCATTATCTTGGTAATCGTCCAGTAGGTAAGTCTTTAATATGATTTAAGCTTGTTTTGTTTTCTGTGCATGTGACTCATCAGTAGTTCTATATTTGATATAATTGAATTCAAGGAAAAATGCATCAATTTACAATATGGAAGAGATTTGCTCATATTACCTTATTTTCATAAGATATTTTGAGTAAGATAAAATCTGTTGAAGATGTATTCTCTAATTTCTTTTTGTTTATGCTGTTGATAAATTCAAGCTTTTACTTTTTTAGCCTTCCCATTCTTCTATAAGTCTGAGGAAACTGAATTACATTTATGAAAAATGTAATAGTTTATTCCTAGGAGGTCAGACTTAGTTCCACACCATGATAATGTTAATTTCTGCATTCTGTTATCTTGCTTGTAAGCAAACATTTCCTGAGTCTGGCATGATATTTAGTATTTGAGAAAAATCATGTATCTTATTCTTGTGATCCTTCATTCTAAGATCAACATATTTACTTAGACATAGAAATATAAGCAGCAAAATGTGTGTATGCAGAGGAAACCACCTTAAATCATCCCTTTTTCAAAGTTCATATGAAGTACCACACATGGTTTGCATTCATTTCAAGAAATGAATTTATTAGAATAGTTATACTAAGAATTTAAAATGATGACGCTTAGTTTTTAAAATTTATGAAAGTCACTGAGCTGATATTTTTCTTTGCTATATACATAGAATGCTGTATCTGATACATAACATGTTGAAATATATATAGTCCTGCATGATATCAGATTATAAGCAATCATCTCACATCCTGGGAGTTGCTGTTAAATGTGCCATTTGTTTATAAATCAGCATCATAGAGAAAAATTGGCTAGTGGCTTTTTTCTGTGTGTAGGCCTTGTGGTTTATAGTGTGTCTGCCAAGAAGTTTTCAAGAAGTTTACATTAGCATAATGGTGGCAGTAAGTATATATAGCTGGAAAGGCTTCATAGTGACCAAAAGAAAAAAGAAAAAAAAAAAGATTGAACTTAAAATTTCAAAACCTAGGCCCTATTCTATATCCAATGCAAAATCTTATTCCATATTGTTCACTCTTAGATTATTATTTCCAGTTGCACTTTTATTTTTTTAGACTTCTTTTTTAATAATTCACTTAGTAATACTATGTCCTAATTACTTTGTTTCAAAGTGAAGAAATCATTTTGGAACATCTTTTATGCATGAGTTAAGTAGTCAGTGCTATTTTAATACCTTACTTTTTCTCAACTGTTGGTTGTTTGAAGATAAATGAAAAACATGAAGAAAGAAAGGAAGGGAAGAAGAAGGAAGAAAGGGAAAGAGGATAAAAAGAAAAAGAAAATAATTTAGCTGAACATTTCAAACATTAATAAATCATACCAACTATCATTGTATTTAATATGTAGTTTATATGTATACTGCCACCTCTCTGACATGAACAATAAAAACTGTAAAGTTGTATTTCCTTTGTTATTCATTAATTGTGGGCTTGGACTTCTTTACTAGTAATAGGACTTCTTTAGTGTAATAGTTTCATGGCATAAGAGATAGTAAAGAAAGGTGATTTTTTTTTTTTTTCCCTAACGATGATTTTATTTTGTTTCCTCTCTGCTCCAAAATAAATACTCTTTTTGTTTAAAATTATTTCTGGCTGTCAGCTCCCTTGAGTGAGTGAGTGTGTGTGCGTGTGTGCGTGTTTGTGTGTGTGTGTGTGTGTGTATAAGTATGTAGAGAGATAGATAAGAAGCAAAATAAATTACATTTGTCGAATTGTTTCTCACTGTTGTTAAAAAAACAAGTTAACTCTTACTGTTTTCAGTTATAGGTCAGAACACTAACCATTATCAATTTGTGGCTGTTTCTTTTACCTTCTCTTAAAAAAAAAAATCTTGAGTTCTTAAATGTTTAAAGAGTTTTTTTGAATTTTATTTGACTTCTCATTATATCTGTAGTATTTATTTATTTTGAATTTTAATAAGTAGGACCAATACTTACTATCATTCTGCACCTGAAATAAAAGTTTTAAAACCAATTCTGCACTTTGAGTTGTGTATACATGTCTGTCCTTGATGCATGAACATATAAATAAACATATGTGTCCTTAATTTCTTGTACCTCTTCCCCTTCTTGAACATGTTATTCATTTGACTTCCTTGAGACAGATGGATATATTTACATCTATGTTGAGGGAAAGTAAACATCATTCTGTTTCGAATTTAATGAGTGTTGACCCATGGAACAGATAACTTTGATATCTCAATAGAAACATCCTTGCCTTTACAAAAATGTTAGTGTGCTTTTTGTGGGTTTGTTTGTTTTTGCTCATTGGTACTGTAAATTGTGAAGCTGATTGCATTTTTCTCTTTGCTTCTAGGAAGCTCATTTTTGGTACAGATATTTAATTATTAAGTTTACTACCTGTCTTTTTACCTTTTGTATTTTATTCATTCCTTACTTAAGTTTTACTGTTTATTCCATGTGGATATTGTCTCCTGTTTATTTTGGAACAAGATACCGTAAAATGAAATAGTTACCATGAGGACAAGTTCACTTTTTTTTTAGGTTAGATATTCTGTAGGTGCTTTATTAAATTTTAGATTTTATTTTAAACTTGAGTATATCTATGTCAGCCACCTCAAATTCATTTTCTGAATAAGTCCAGGCCTATATGTGTATTTATATCCTCTATAAATTCAATTTTAAGATTGAATAGAAACATTTTCATAAGACCTTCTCTGTTTTCCATTTATTTAAACTTCCACTTTTAATGAGGAAGCTATAAAATGTAAAACTTCTGTCACTTCCTCATAAATGGCTTAAAAGCACTTTAAATGCCTTTGACTGCTTCTTGTCAGTTTTCTGTCCATTATATTGCAAACATATTTGTAGGCACACAATCAGGCACGTTCTAATTATTTGAGGTATACATTGTATTAGATACATTATGTCATGTTTTTTCTTGTTTCCAAGAAAAATAATTATATAGAAAATATAGGCAAGTCAATATTATGCTGTATAGGTTATACATAAAAACTCAAATTAGATTGTACATGACTTTGTATATGTACTGTAATTATTATTTAAGCTATGGGTAAATATAAATTTTATTATTGTTGTAATATACAAAGTGATAGTGACCTCTTAAGATAGTCAAGAGTGACATTTTTGAAGAGTGCACAAAATTATAATTTTTTGTGTTCTTTTTTCCATAGGTTCAGATCATAAAGTTGTAATTAATTCCAGATCCTCTCCTGAGATTACGCTGAGATTTGAAAGTGGGCCTGGTGCTGTGATACATTCTTTGCTTGCAGAAAAAAATGGATTTCTGCAATGCCATATAAAAAACTTTAGTACTGAGTTTCTTACATCTTCCCTTATGAATCTTCAACATTTTTTTGAAGATGAAACTGTTACAACAGTGATGCCAATGAAGATACAAGTTTCTAACACAAGAATAAATGTAAAAGTATGTTAAATATTTTTATATTTTCATGTTATAAATATTTGATTTATCTATGAGAACTTTGATTCATGTCTAAGAATATGCCTTTTTTGTATTTTGTATGTATTTTATCAGCATGTATTAAAATAAATGGATTGGTTTTTAGTAAATGAAATAGAGATTTTAGAAATTAGAAAATGTTAAAATAGAGCAGGCAGTTTTCTCATTGTATCAGCTAAGCATGTGAGATATATTTCTAATCATTAAAAATAACAAAAATAATGCTGCTAAAAGGATTATTTTATCATTTACTTTAATAACATGTTAATGACATTTCTCTTTCCTGCAGGATGACAGTCCTCATAGTAGTGCATTATCTCTTGAACCGGCTCCTGTAACAGTTCATATTGATCATCTTATGGTAGAGAGAAATGATGATGGCTCTTTTCATATCAGAGGTATATATATGAAAAACAGAGTTGAGGGAAATTTTTTATTAATTCTTTGCAGGCAAATTGTTTCTTTTTACTCATATTTGCTATGTTTATGTCCTTATGCGGTAGTAGATGATTGAGGGATATTTTAAGTACGTTGTAATAAAATATCAGTATGGACCTCTACCCCAGAAACAACTCATCTACATTAAATTTAGTACCTGTTTTACAAATCTGTTTTGAATGAAAGCAAGAGAGGCTTTTAAGCTCTTACATGTCACTTGATCTTACTTAGGTCTCTTACTTGATCTCTTTCTTAACTTTATTTCTCACTGTTTTATATATATTCAGTCATCCTGATACACTCCTTTTAACAGAGTTTGTCTTACCCTTTTCCCTCTCCATATTTTATTTGCTTTATTCCTCCTTCTTAGAATGGTTTATTCCCTTCTAAGGTTGTGAAGCTTTTCCTTTTCAATGAACCATTCTCTGTAAACTGATTCTAATATACAGAGAATAAATGCCTATATTATAATCTTGGGTGCTTAGTCTCTGTACCTTAGTTAATTATAGTAATTTGATGTTTCGTTAGTTCTGATTTAATGTTTGTATCTCCATTCTAACAAGATTTTTAAGATTTCTAATATAAAGACTATACCTTACCAGATATTCTAGAGAATTGGAAAAGTGCTTGAGTCAGTAGACTTAGATGTTCTAGTTCTTACCTTGCTATTAACCACTTGAGGGTGAAATATGGGAGACTGATTATATGCTCCTTTTTCTTCTCCTAATAAAACCTCATTAAATACTATAAAATATCTTAGAGGAAGGTGCAACAGACCTCTCATGTCTCACCCGCTGCTCCCCTCAGCAGTGTATTTCAGTAGCTCTGCCTGTTCTGCTCCCCACTCTGACTGTGGTGAATCATCTCTCACACACCCACTGCCGCACCTCTGGCTACACTCCAGTTCTTATATGCATAAAATAAGTCTTTTTTAAAAATCTTAGAAGAATAAAGTTGGTAAGTACCACCATTGTGTCACACATTCTTATAAGAACACAACCAAAGACCAAACTAAAAAGATAAAAACAGAAAAATCTGCAGCTATAAACCCATGAAAGAGAGGACTGTTGTTGAATTAGAGCAGTTTCTGGAGTCTTCTCTTTGGAATTTGGGACCAACTGGAACAAGCATAGGAGCTGAAAATATTCACTTCATTACTGATAAAGCTCAGGTGGAGAAGATAGCTTAGGTGATCTATTCTGGGTTTAGTTTGCTGATATTTTGTGGAGGAGTTTTGTGTCCATATGCATATGCATATTGATTTTACTTTTGATTTGTCTGGTTTTGGAATATGTAATACTGGCTTTAGAGAATGAAACAAGATATGTGCCTTCTATTTTTTTTTTTGGGAAGAGTTCATAAAAATTTGGTATTCTGAAAATGTTTCGAATCATTACAGTACTAGAATTCATCACTGAAAACACCTGATCCTGGAATTTTTTTTGTGATTAGTTTTTGATTATTGATTCAATATATTTTTACCCAGTAAGGGTATATTCACGTTGTCTATTTCTTATTCATTCCATTTTGGTAGTTTGTGTTTTTCTAGAAATTAGATAATGTCTAAGTTATCTAATTTATTGGCATATAGTTTGTAGTATGCCTTATGATTGTTCTTTAGATTTATGTAAAGTTGATAGTAATGTCCCCTCTTTCATTTCTGATTCTAGTAATTGCTTTCCTTTTTTTTTTCGTGTATCTAAAGGTTATTGAATTTAATCATGCTTTCAGTAAACAAACTTTTGATTTTATTGGTTTTCTATATTTTTTATCAAGTATTTAGAAATGTTACCTAAGCATTTTATTTGTTCAATCAGATTCTCAGATGCTTAACACTGGCAAGGATTTGAAAGAAAATATCAAAAGTGATTCAGTGCTGCTAACCAGTGAAAAGTATCATCTGAAGAAACAATGCAATGTCACCCAGGCCACTCAGACTAGTCCAGAGGTCCCTTGTCCTTCTCAGTTACCTAATGTTCCTGAGTCTTCCTTTGACTTCACTAGAGAACAGGTAATCAGAAAACAAATTCACTCTCCTTCAGTTTCAGTGGTTAAAAAAATAATAGATATTAGTTAAAACATCATTTATTTATTTAAGTTATATTTATTGGGCATATTTATTTATGCCCAATATTTAGATAGATATTATATTTAAATAAATAAATATAATAGTTATTATATGCCCAGCAACTATATTCGATGCTATGGATATAGTGTTGAGCAAACAGGAACATTCTCAGAGATAGTAGTCTACTGGGAAGATAGTGGATTAAATCTAGTAGGTGAGTGCCAGTTTCTGAAATCAAGAAAGTATTCCTGGAAGAAATACTCATTTTGATGTCTTATTTTTAAGTTGCAGAAATCTATGTCAGAACATTGGAAAAACTGTTTTAAAACAACCTTAATACATTATAATCTCCTGCCATGCTATCAATACTTTTAAGTTTGTCCCCTTGGACTTTTTTCCAAATAATTATTATTATAATATATAATCTATCTTTTTAAAAATGTTTTTCTATATTGCTACATATGGTTCATGTTTATTTTTAATGACTAAGAATAATATTTTTCTTTTAATTTTTGAGTTGCTTCTTATTTGCCATTATAAATTAATAAACTATTCAATAGAACTTTAGTTCTCTATGTTAGAACCACAGAATGAGTTTATTCTTCTGTTCAACAAGGAATTTTTGGTCATTAAGGGTATAGAATTGAACAGCATACCAACCTATCTATTGAGAAGCTCACTCTTTAGTAGGGAATACAATAGTGTTTAATCAATGGTTACAACATGCCATGTCAAATGCTGCACCAGAGATTGGGGAATATAGGAAAATTACCATCACTTGTTTATTAAGCTGGGCCTAGAAGAACTCTGAAAACTACGTGAAATTAAATGTATATATTTTAATATGTCTGTGTAAATACATTTTTCTTGGGAGAAGTGCCTTAATTTTATCATATCTTCATAGTTAGGAGTAGAAAAAAAGTTCCAAGAGGATAAAATCCTAAAACTAATCTTAATCAGGGAGAAGGGAGACTGATTAGCCATCAAGGTGAAAATGTTTAATGAGATATTCAGAATGTTGGTCTGGAGCAGAGAACTGGGTTTTTGTGTTTAATCAGGCTATATTATATGATAGTTGGAATCCTGGGAAAAGTTAAAATCATTTAAGAGAGTAACTAAAGTAGTAAGACAACCAATTATGGAATCTAATAGAATATTAAAATATAAATATTCTTATTTGATTTGTTTTTTAAAACTTTTATTTATATATGTATTTTTTGGCTCGTTGTTCCTCTCAGGTGTAATCCCCATAAAATTCCCACCAAGTCATCTGTGAACCGTCCCCAGAGTCTCTGGTGCTCTTCCCTCCCCTGTTTTGATCCCTCTCCCTCTCCCTCCTGTGTTGAATGTTTCCTATTTATCTTTTGCCTGCTAGTTTTGTTAGGTTTGTTTTGTTTATTCCTGACCCCTTGTTCATTTTCCCTATATTCCTCCTATAAGTGAAACCATTTGATATTTTTCTTTTTCCTTCTGACTTATTTCACTGAGCATAATCCCTTCCCGCTCCATTCATGTTGCTGCAAATGGCATGATTTTATATTTTTGAGGCCGAATAGTATTCCATTGAATATATTATACCACGTCTTTTTTATCCAGTGTTCTGTTTGGGGGCATTTAGATTGTCTCCAAAAACATAAGTGTTCTTGAAGAGCAGATAACAGCAGGAAACATGCTTGGTAGAGAGGGTGAAAGATAAAAGCGCTGTAGCAAAGATGACTGAAAAGGAGAGAGACTTAGGGAAGAAGGGTAAGGTTAGCAGTGTCTAAAGCCACTGAGAGGCCCAGGGAAATTAAGATTAACCAGATTCAGTATTAAATCTGGAAATTTAGGAGTTAACTGTTTTGAATTGCTCTGTCAGAAATTAACATTTTTTAATGCTTGCTTTGTGTTTCCAAATAGCTTCTCAAAATTATTTTCAGCCTAAGTGCACCCTCACTGATATTGTATATTTTTATTGTCCCAAGTGTAAATCTTCAGGTACTATATAGTTTATATTTTCTGGAAATGATTAAATTCTCTTATTCTCCAAATTTATTTCAGCTCATGGAAGAGAATGAATATCTTAAACAAGAATTGGCTAAGGCTAAAATGGCTCTTGTAGAGGCTCACTTGGAAAAAGATGCTCTTCTTCATCATATAAAGAAGATGACAGCTGAATAGCAGGAATGACAGTCAAAAACTCATATTATAGTTCCAGACTAGGGAGGTGTTACATTTATTAATGTCATGTTATCAATTAGTACAAGACTTTGTTTTTCATGAAAAGACAATAAAGTGGAATGGAATAGAATGAAGTGACTATTCCAAAGATGGTTTTGAAAGTTTTAGGTACAGCTTTACAATCTTTTGGTTGTTTTGTATTTTGTCATTTAACCTTCTTTTAAACTGCTGTATTATGGGAAATTCAGCACATACTGTTAAATAATTACATGCCTAGTGAAAATAGGATGTCATTTCCTAATTTTGATATCATATTTTAAAAAAAGAAGTGGAAACCTATGCGTCCTATAGGTTGCTGAATTAATTTCTAATTACTTAATAATTTACTGTTCTTTACAGAGTCAAATGCTTTTCGGGCTCATATGAAATAGCAGGAGGCTTATATTTTAAATGTCATTAAAATTATGTACTTATCTAGAATTATTTAATTATTGTAAAAAGTCAAAAGTCAATTAAAATTAATAAATTATGTAATTGCTGGGTTTGAAAATTTTGGAAACTCATCACCCTACTGAACTTAAAAGTAACTTGGAAATGTGGGGGGCAAATCATTTTAAATGATGGATGAAGTGTGTAAGTTGAAGCTATAATTTCCAATGACAAAATGGTACAAATGTAAAAATAAAAAGCACAAACTGTAAAAAAGAAGACATTAGAGTATATGGCCAACTGATTTAAAAAGCATTACTTGTACATTCCTTTAAACATTTATTACAAGTAAAAGAGTAATTTAACTGTCCTGCTAAATTTGGCAGCATTTGTAATTTTAAGAATTTTAATTAATACTCTTTAAATTATTTCTTTAACTTCATCTTTCCTCTATTTAAGGAGGGGAGATTTTGGGGGAATTTTCTTTTCACATACATATAACAATTTCATACCATTCTTGTAGTATCATGTTAAGTAGATGTTTGCACATACTAAATTTATAAAGCTAGTTTTGATTAAAGCTCTATGTGACATATACAAAATCTTGTATATTGAGAATAATTGGTACATTTAGAATTCTATTTTATAGGGATTAAGGATGAAACCAACATGAGAGACTCTCAATCATAAATTATGATATAAGAGTATGTGAGTGTTTTGGAGACAGGCTTTTAAAGATTTTAAATATATTTCTGATAGAATTAAATCAAGTGGGGTCTATTTTAAAAATCACATTCTTAAATATTTACAAGACAGAATGTGAAACAACTGGACTGCTCTTTAAGATACTTGAAATTTTTAAGCCACGTTTTGACACTTTATGGTGCTTTGCTTGTTTGGCATGCCTTATATAGCCATCCAGTATTTGAGCACTTAGAGGGAAAATACATGTTTCATTTTCAATTAAGTGCTAGTGATTTAGATTTTGAGTACAGTACTGGCCTCTTTTTCTTCTATATTACCCATTTACATTGACATTACTTAAAAATACAGACCCTGTTTTGGGAGCTGAGGATACAGCAATGAACAAATTAAATTGTTGATATTTTACTTCAGAGTATTTTAAAAATCATGTTAAACCACATTGTTCTAAAACCACATAATAGCCTTAGATTAAAAGCAAAGGTCTAATGAAAGATTTAAAATGAATAGTTTATGTTTTTAATAGAGTGCTTTTGATTTGTAGGTGTATATTAAACAAAAGCAGTTTCTATTAAAGAAAAGCAAAGTTGATGGGACATTAACTTCTTCCAAGCTAACAGTGTTTCTCAGGATCGACCTATTGCTCTATCTAAATTATAATTTTATGATATATATAATTGTTCACTGTTATAGAAGCTGAATGTTTTTTCTTTTTTCAATTGACCTTTTCAAGAAAATCACATAGACAGTAGGAATGATAATTAACGCAGATCTATATGCTTTGTTGGATTTTTAAAAATGTATGATGAGTACTATTTTTATAGAGATTTAAAATTCACAAAACACTTCCGAAAACATTTTCTCTTGTAATTCCCACAACAAAACTGGGAAGCAGGAATTATTCACACATTAGAGGTTTTGTTTTTGGTTTTGTTTTTCAAAAAGCCTTAAGCTCAAAAACAAGTGACTTGATTGAAATCACAACTAGTACTCCTTTTTTACCCAGTTATAAGCTGTTATTTTACCTTAGTCATTAATTTGAAGATTTTGCCGGGGTTTGGAGAGGAATCACTGTCTTTCATGTGTTTTTCTTTTAAAGATAAATATACTTTTGTGTATGTGTATGATGGGTGTATATTGTTCAACTTAAGAGATATTGGAGAATTTGTTTGCTTAAGTTAACCTCAACCTTTTCATTTATGTAAGAAATAGGAATAAATCTATCCTAACTTTAGCAGAGTTTTGTAAGTGACTCCAAAGTAGGAAAAAGTTTGCCATATCTTAAAAAAAATTTTTTTAATTTACTAAATCTCTAGCAGAAATGTTAATGATCAGGGGAAGGAAAGGATGGTAACTGTGTATTGTTTTTTTAATTTCATGTATGTCAGAAACATTTTCTTGGTGTCTTGTTTTTGTTTCTTTTCTCATTTTATGCTAGAAATTCAAAAGACTGCCATATGACATTAGTTGTGATGAAAGATTTTTATTTAGCCATGTAAGAATGGCTGTGTATGATTGCAGGCAAATATATGTGAAAAAAAGTCACCAGAAATTCTTTTCCTGGTTTTTATTGTTGTGATTGTTACTCAACTTTTCAATACAGACGTTATAACTTCCTTCATAAGTTATCTTCCTGTTTCAGTGAACATCACTGTACTCTACCCTGGTGGCAAAACCAGTAACCTTGAATTCATCTTTTCCCTCCCTCTCTTCCCTGCCCCCCCACACGCCCACCACCACTTCCATAAGTTCATCAGTAGGTCCTGTCATTTTGCCTTATAAACATATCTCAGACTTGTCTACTACTCTCCACTTCTCATCACCTCCCAAATCTAAGCTTCCATGCCTCCCAAATGGTCATCCTGCAGATACCTTGGCCTTTCTCAACTTCATTCTCTATACTTCAGGTAAAATAATTGTTTTGAAGTGCAGTTTTTTAAAATTTATTTTTATTTATTCATATAAGAACTGGGGTGTAGATGGATGAGAGGATTCCTCAGAGACAGAGTGGAGAGCAAAACAGGTGGATCTACTGAAATGCACTGCTGAGGGGAGCAGTGGGCGAGACAGGAGAGGTCTCCTGTGCCATGTGGGGATCAAACTCAAGCTACAACATGGGTGATAGCGTGATAGCACTGAGATTTAACCCCTACACCACCAGGGAGGCCCTGAAGTGGTTTTAATCAAGGCAACCTACCTATCCAATTCACTTAAAACACTTGAGATTTTTCATTGTTCGTATAGTGAAAATAGTATTTTATGTGACCCGTAAGTTCGCATATATTAGGGCCTTTAGCGACTATAAAGTAGAAGAAACATGATTCTGAGCATTAAAAGAGTTAATGTCTCAACACATTAAAGCAGCTAAAACATAACTTAAAAAGCATTCAGTAGAGTTTAGCTATTGCGCCTCATTGTGCACTGTATTTCATTTGTGTTCTGCCTTCATTGCCTGTAAGCATATGGAATAAATGAGAAAGTGCTTCTGCCACCCTAAGAACTTTCATTATGCTGTTCCTTTGGCTTGGAATACGTTTCCCTGTTTATTGCCTTATAATAATTCCTATTTGTCTTTCAGAATTCAGCTGACCGATCACTTCCTCAGGGAAGCATTCCCTAATTTCTGTCACAGAGTAAACTGTTACTCATCACATGACCACATTTTATTAGCACATTGAGCACCTTTGTAATATCATATGTATTTGTTTGATTAATGTAGACCTTCTAGATTGTAAACTCCATGAAGACAGGAATTGTGGATTTTTTGTTGTCAGTGTTCAACTTTGTATTCCTTATGCCTCATATAGTGCCTGGCACATAGTAGGTGCTCAATAAATTTGAAAGAATAAAATGAATGGATAAGGTATCAAGGATGTTTTCCAGGTATTGAGTTCTTCCTCTCAGTTGGGTTGAGGGGAGATGGTACATAGGTAGAAAATGAAGTGATGGTAGTTACCAAGAGTTGCAAACTCCTTGAGTTTACAAGCTAAGAAAGAATGAAGAAATTGGCTATACTGTGTTCTTCAGAATTGTGACTAGCTGAACTAGTTGATTTATCACAAACCAACACATCACTTCAAAAAACTGCTGCAGTGCCAGAATGTCCTCTGGTTTTGATTGTAACATATGGTATTGTGTCTGTCAAGATATGTCAGTTCTATCAGTAAATAGAATGGAAATAAGGCCAAAAGAGTAGTGACTAAAATAACTTTCAGTTTTGAGAAATCGACTAATACATGGGATCAGTTGTGCCTAATTCCTCAAACAATTTGATTTTAACTTAGAAATGCTAAGGAGAGTAAATTTTGACCTATGTTTCAATTTTTTTAATATTTATTTTTTTTAATTTTTAATTTTTGTGTAAAGAACTGGGAAGTATATCAGAGGTTTGGGGGTGACAGGATTCACCAGAGACAGAGTAGGGAGCAGAACAGGTGGATATACTAAAATATTCTGGTAAAGGGAGCAGCAGGTGAGACAGGAGACAGGCTAAGTCATATAAGCCTTAGTGCCCTAGCGGGGGATTGAACTCAGGCTGCAGTGGTAATAGAGCTGAGACAGCCCTGAGGCCACCAGAGAGGCTGCTCAGTTTTCTTTTAGAACACATAAAATACTAAAAGGTGGAATTACACAGGCTATGGAAACACCAAAGTAATGTTTTTAGTTAATTTCTTAATTATAATGCATGATATTTTTTTTTATTTTTGTTGCCTTTAAGTTCAGCTTATGTTTTACCAACACTACTGTGTAGTTTTCTCAGGCTTGAGAATTTAAAATTGTTTTAAGAAAAATTTTAAGAAATGTGACAACAATGCCCTTTTTATTTGTACTTATAATATTTGTATCTTATAAGATGTATGTTAATTTTCGGGCCTTAGGAAAATAGCATCATGAAATAACCAAGAAAAGTACCCTCGGTTTTAAAGGATAATGAAACCATTTAAACAAAAAGGCAATACCAAATACTAAACCGATTGAATGGTAAGTGAAATTTCTCATTCTTCACTGTTACGTGAAGGAATATTTGCTGCTTAGGAAAGAATCAAGCATTAATGGTGTTAAGCGAATACAGTGAAGTGATTAATCTTTTTCTTGCCAACATTTAGTTTTGGCTGATATAACTCAAATACTGAGTCACAAATTCCATCAACAATAAGATATTTTTTTAAATAGGCACATGAATAAATGTTTAATTGGAGATCACAAGTATCCCTGAAGGATATGGGTGAAATAAATTATTAGGGGTATGATCAAAGTTCATCTATAAGATAGACAGTGTAATTATAGCAGGGGGTTTAAAAAGTAATCATTGAACAAATCAAGTGTAATGAAATTCATTGAACAAAATTCCAGTAATCACTTTAGAATGCTATGATAGAGAATTTACTTATGTTATATGAATTAAAATCTAAAGCAAAAAAATTAATACAGAAATTCTTCATTTTAATGTGCACAAATTGGTACATGCATAAGTTCAATTCTTCAATTAATGATATGCCCATAAAAGTATTAGAATCTTAAGATTCCTATTTCAACATAAAAAATGGGGATTCTCCCTGCTATTGGATTCATCATATTCTGGTTTCACAGTATTTTGTTTGAATTCAGTATGTTTGCTTCATAGTTGTTACTAACATTAACAGATATGATCATCATTTGCTTCTTTACTCATTTATTTTACTCTCCATTCTTTGCAGTTGAACTGAGATTTTGAATACAAAACAGAGCTATGGAGGCAAAAGATTTCTGAAGAGGGATACAAAATGAGCAAGTTAAGCAACTTTTTTACATCTTATTTCTATAAATTCCCAGAACTTAAGGCATTTCCCTATTATCAATATCATAACATGTCAATTTCAAATATCTTTAGTAAAAGTGGTAGGTTTTCCCTTTTTTTAGTGGACATTTGAGAATTACTATAGTCATGTATGTAGTTTTTCCTATAATCTTATCAAGAGTACAATTAATTCTTTGCAATTTTTATGCGTATCATTAAGTCTCCTCCCAACTTTATTGCCTTAAGAATTCAATTTGTTGTTAATGTATTTTGCTGAGTAGACTTCATCTTTGATTTTGTTTTGATCTACTTTTTGTGTAGTTCCACTGATATGCCTGGAGGCCATTATAATGCACAAATAGTATGAAAATATGCTTTAGTGATTTTGTATTTATTTTTCTCCCTATTTGTAAAATCAGTATTGAAGTGAATATCATGAAGTTGAAGAATAAAATCATGGCATCTTAAGAGCTGGAAGGAAACTTAGAATTCCTTTAGCTCGGCTTCTCTCCCAAAACAAATCCAGAATGCTGTTGATAAGAAAATACAGCTGAAATTCTTAACAATGAGAAAACATAATGTCCATTAAACATTTCTAATTATTTGACCTTTTTTCCCCTACCAGTGAATTAAAATAACTCACTGAACCACATGTTGGTCCTAAATTTTTCATTCAGATAATAAAAGAACAATTATATCTCCTGCCAATTCTTCTCTTTTTTGAGGTGTCACATTTATAATCCTTTGTTCCTTAAACTTCCAAAATCTTCACCATAATTCATTATTTGGATGTATCTCAATTTGCTGAAGTTCCTCTTATAATGTGGCCACTTATTTAAGATACTACTGTCTTCTAAAGAAAACCCATAAAAATCTTCATAACCTAAAAATGGTATGAGTAAAATTATTTTGTTTCACATGACAATACACTTGGGGATGGAGTGATTCCTGATTCTCACTAATGTTATTAGGGACTGTGTTCTGTTTTTCATCTCTTCCATCTTCAATGCAGGGAATTGTATCTGCATACTTACCTTCACTTACTTGCCAGATACCACAGCATCTCTAGCAAAACCTCTTTATACTACATCCAGAAGCAGGGGGAAAGGGTATTTTTTTAGACAGAGGAAAAGGGTATTTTTTTAGACATTTCCTTTAGAGTAAAATTCCTTCACAGAAATTTCTCATCAGTGTGCTTACATTTTATACTGATCGCACCGCATTTACCTAGCCCATCATTAGGTAAAATTGATCATTCCACGACTGGAGTACAGATGCTTCCCTGAGTAAATGGCCACACAGTGGTGAGAACCCAGTTAGAACTGGAGCTCTGCCTACCAAAAGAACAGGGAAAGAGGCAGGAGTAAACAATCGGCCAGTCACCAAACTGAAGATTTAACATCCTGCGATCTGATGGATGAGGAATATAATGGAACTTTGGTGTTCATTCATTAATCCAACACATTTAAAAACTATTACATGATAGACAGAGAGTCTAGTGTTGGAATCTCTGCTTTCTCTACCTATCTCTGCTCACACATTTTCAATCTAGCAGAGGAGATAAAAATAAAGAAGCAACTTAAGTACAGCATGCTAAGTGCTATGATAGGGGATCAAAGAAAGCTTCGCAGAGATGATATCTGAGTTGAAATCTGAAAGGTGAGTGTCAAACAGAGTGACAAGGTTCTGTGCAGAAAACAGATTGGAGACAAGATTGGAGCAAAGTTGATTCCAGGAGAACTGCTCTATTGGTTCAATCAGGTATTGTTTCTTAACGTAGTATAAGAATGTATTCACTTGGTTTTTAAGCTCTTTTTTTCTTTCAGGTGTAATTTGTGTTGATTTGTAGTCATTGGGTACATTATATTACTGCTGAGTCAGGTCATGATATATATATATCCTATATACTTTTAATTTTTTTAAACCTTAATGTAAATCTTTCCATTTAGTTCATTTTGCTTAAGCTCTTCTTATTACTCCAGGAGTTGGCAAACTTTTTTCTGTAAAAGGTCAGACCATGTATTTTGTGAACCACATGATTTCTTATTGTAGCTACTCAACTCTTGATTATAGAGGAAAGCAGCCACAAATGTTTGTTAAGGAATGGACAGGCAGTTGGCCAATGTCTGCCAACCCTTGGTCTAAACCTAGACTTCCTGCATTATTCCAATTCCAGGGTAATTTGCACAGCATCAAGGAGGTGAGCTTCCATCTCTTCCCAGTCTTCCATGTGGCAGTGCCGACCAATTGAAAGAAGTGAGTTAATGAGGATATAGAATTAAATGATTTTATTAATAACCATTCTGGCTTGATCAGAGTCAGCAGACAAAGCTGCACTCTTAAATACCTGTCTGGTCTGTCGAATAGTTTGACATTCATATAAATTAACCACCTATTCCTTGGGACTTCTCTTAAATCTACCCAGATTCCCAAAAAGGGCCTTCTTGGATGGCCACAGTTTCTTCCTTTCATTATCACATCATTACATCACAAAGAATGTCTTGATGCCCCTGACAATTTCGTTGTTTACGTTTCCAGCCTTTCCTTATACTAACTTTTCTTCCAGAATATGCATATTGTGTCTCTGTGATCAGAAATATGTGAAAACTGGATTTTCCTTTCCTTTGAAAGAATACACTCATTGCATCTGTTGTTAAACTGATGTCCTACATTTCACACTGAAGTAGTTGTATCACTGCCATAACATACTACCATGAATTTATTATTTCACAGTTCACTGTATCAGAAGTCCAAGGACGGTGTGGCTCCATTGGGTCTACTTAGAGTTACATGAGGCCAAAATCAAGGTTCAGCAGGACTACCGTGGAGAAACTTGAGGTGGAAGAAGCTGCTTCCAAACTCACTCGGGGTGTTGGCCAAAATCAGTTCCTTGCAATTGGGGGACTGAGGTCCAATCATTACCTTGTTGACTGTTGTCCTCATCTGGGTGTTGCTGTTATCTTCTAGAACTACCCACAATCTTTGGCTCACAGCCCACTTCCTTCATCTTCAGAGAATAGCAGCAAGTTAGGTGCTTCTCACACTTCAGATCTCCGTGACCTCCTATTGTGCCTCTTCTCTGCTTTAAGGGGTCCTATAGTTTGATTGGGCCCACTTTGCTAATCCAGGATAATCTCTCTATTGAAAGATATGTAACTGTAACTGTATTTGCACAGTCCCTTTTGCCACATAAAACAATATACACACGGTTCTTGAGAGGGAGCTCTGAATCTTTGGGGCTGTTATCCCGCCTACCACAGTTTGCTTGTACTTTTGTTTCTACTTTTTTGTATTGTTTTTTGAAAGTACAATCAGATGGATTGTCCATTTAGTTCTAAAATTTCTTTTTAATATATCTTATGAGTAAATTAAATATTTGTTAATGTTACTTCTTATTTTCTACACAAATTGGTAGTTATTAAGTAATCATGAAATTTTTTTTTTTTTACTTAATATATCAGGAACATTTTCCCATGTCACTATGAGTTCTTTATAAATATAATTTTCATATAATAAATACCTCACTGAGCAGATAAACTGACATTTATTTAACCATTGCTCTATTACTCATTATTTGAATTTTTCCAATGTTTTACTCTGGTAAATGAATTTGTAATGAATGTTTTTGTGCCAAAAGGTTATTTACATATTGGATTATTTTCTTAGGCTACATTTCCAAAAAGTAGAGCATGTGCATCAAAGGATATGAATTTTCTCTGATGGAACCTACTTTCCAAAAGGGTCAAACATTTGTTTCACCAATAGTGAAAATCATTAGAAAACAAAGCAAACAGAGACTGAAATGAAAGGACATTAGACTTGAATCATGAATAAATAAAGACGTTAGTAAAGGTAAGTGCATAGGCAATTATAAAAGTCATTATTATGACTCTGGAGTTTTGGCGTAACTCGACTTTCTGTTTTTTACATGATGTAAGCATAAGACTTTTTAAAATTACTATTGTCACTTCAGTGTGTAGCTCTCCATTAGTTTTCTACATCACTTTAGAGATTGATGCATTAAAAATTATATTTTTGACATGTATTAAGATGTAACTTTGTGTGATTTAAACAACTGAAGGGAGTGGAGATAAAACTGTTAACGGAGTAGAGGTAGTGAGAAATGTTTGGTGCCTGAATATGTTTTGAAGATGCAGCTGTTGGGATTTGCCATTGGGCTGGCTGTGGCGTGTGAGGGGTAGAGTCCCGGGAATCTGCATGCTGACCTGAAATGCCTGCTCAGACTCAGCCTCTCAACCTTCAACCACCATTCAGCTATGATCTCACATCCACAGCAAAACCAAATACCTGGAGGTAATGCTCCTCCTTAAATAGTTAGAAACCAGCTTTTATGTGTGTGTTGTGGGAGAGGTATTGGCGCCAATATGTACTGTTAACTTAGCTCTTTTTGAACCACCACAGGTTCCTGTCCCATGAAGCGGTAAGAAGGAATTTGCAGATATTTTAGATAAGTAAGTAGAGAGTAACAAACTCTGTTTAAGAAAGTAAAATTTATTTAAAGGAAGAAAGTAAGGAGGGGCAAGGAAGTCCCTGTCTAAGCGTTATTTGAACCTTTTTTACCTCTCTTAGAGTTTACATCCCCTGTCCAAGGTCTTATTTTCTCAAGTTTTACTATTTTTGTTTAGTCCTCCCGGACTTTGTGACCTCATCTCTGGAGTTTATTTTGGTTAGCACTTCTTAGAATTTACTGTCCTTATCTCAAAAGCCTCTTTAACTCTCCCAACTCCCTGCCTGCACTGTCCCCGAAGCTGCCTAATTAACCCTAACTTGCCCTGGGACTCCTTATGATGAATTTTAGCTTCTTCCTTAACTACCATGGAAGAATAGCAGAGGGAACGGATATAGTTAAAAAGAAGAGGTTTCAGTACTGGGCTCTTTATCACTCCAATGTTCAGAGGTCAGAGGTGAGAAATAACCAGGAAATGTGATCAAGGAGTGACAGAAAACCAGAGGAGTGTAGTACCTTGAAAGCCAAGTGACAGATTGGTCAAGGAGAGAATGATTATGTCAAATTCTTTCCTAACATGAGTGAAAATTGACAGTTAGGTTTAACACGATGGACTTGGGTGGTGACCTTGAACGATAGATTTGATGGAGTAGTGGGAACAAGACATGTTCGCAGTGGGGCTCAAGAGAAAATAAAGGTCAGAAATTAGAGCAAATTAGCATTAGCCCTTTCAAGGAGTTTTTACATTTAAAAGATAAGCTAACTATATAATTTACAATCCAAACGAACACATTTGGAAAGGGCGCCATTAATAATTAAGCCAAGATTTAATTAATTGCTAATCAAATCTAGATTGAAACTGTCCTGATAAACTGGCATAAATGTCATTTTGTGAATGAAATGAGTGAGATGGGCCTGTGACTAGAAGGGAAGTGGAATTTAACACGGGTTTTTTTTGTTTTTTGTTTTTTTAAAAGAAGGGAGAAATAATGACTAATAGGAATGATTTGGTAAAGAGGGAAAGTTTTATGATAGAGAAGAAAAGAAACATATGAGCCAGGGCTGATTTTTGCCAGGAGCACAAGTAGAAGGCAAGGAACATGGGACAGGTACAGGTAGTGAGGTGAGATATGTTGGAGTTAATTTGTGGTAATGAAAGAACGAATATGACTTTAGGAGTGAGTAGCTAACAAAGAATGAGGAACAATGTCATTTGGGGGAGAGGAGATACAGAACTGAATGAGAGGCCAATGTATTGGAAGGATCATTATGAGAAGCTTAAAATTCCAAAGAATAATGCAGGAGGAATATTAGAGGAAATGACAATGATCCAGTAGCCGAAATCTTCAAGGACTGAGGAGTAAGCTATGTGGCTGGAAAATAAATTCAGCATGGCTGCCATAGTTTGATGGTACAGGATCAAACAGGACTGCTTTTGGAGAGAGTAGGGAGGGAAAATGTTCTGGCAGCATTAACAAAATGCAGGAAAAACACCTGCAGGACCTTGTGATATGAAGAATTGTGGAAGGGAAAACTTGCATGACTTGAGAGTTCTGCAGGAGAAACAGATTCTTTAGGGGAGAGACAGGTTCTAGTTAAAGTAGGTAAAAGGAATATTTAAAAAGAGGTAAGGAAATTGTGATTTTGCTGATGATTGATTTTTGAATCCTATAGGGGTAGTGGGAAGATTTTGGGTGCTGGAGAGGGATGGAAGATGGGGACAGGAAAGGTGATATACAGAACAGTATAGAGATTAATGGCTGGAGGTAGGAATGTCTTTGGAAGCCATGACTTATGATGAATGACGTAAATAGGGACCAAGGGTATGTTAATATTTGTTCTTAGGGTCCCAAAGAAGTGTAAGGCTATGAGTTTTAGGAGAAGTTGCTCTTGCCTGGGTCACATTTGATTTGGAATCACCCATTTGATTTTCTTCCTTTCTTCTGTAAATTGCTTGTATTAGAAAAGACAATTACCATGCATTTCTTCCTACCTTGTACAGGTATGTATCAAGGTGTCCATAGTCTTATTATTGACCTAGGTCAGCAAAGTACTTTCATACACTTATGATTTTGATTTTCACTAATGAATAATACATGGAGGCTTGCAGAGAATGGTCTAAGAATGTGGATTCGGTCTTGACTTCTTTATAGCAAATTACTGGTATTCAAAATGATCTTGTATATTTACTTGTTTACATGCTTCTTTTTTTTTCTCACACTAGAACATAAAATCTCTGAGGGCAGGTTTATTGACTGTCTTGCTCATTATAAGACTGGAGCCTCAAATTGAGCTTGGCACATAGCACTCTAAAACTATGCTGACTGATGAAAAAATTGAGACTCCATTCTCTTAATCTACTAATAGATATAAAATATATTGAAGACACTCCCTCCTTCAATTTGAGATGAATCCATTTCAATAAGGTCCTGTTATTTTTTTATTTCATTTTACTATATGACTTCCCAGTCACTTTCCAGGTTTGAGGTTGCTTAATTAAAAAAAAAATATTTCTGATCACTTATAATGCAGGATCTATGTACGCCATTTAAGGGTATAATTTAAGTAGTTTGGTGGGAAAACTCTTTTGTCTTCTGATGATCACTGGAAAAAATGTTGATGGACTATGTGTTTCATCTGTTCTATAGTTGTGCTAGCTTTCAGTATCATGCTTATTAGGTTTTACCTTTTGAAATCTTTTTTATGTTTTAAAAATGGAAGCATCTGTGCATCTTCAGTCATTTGGCAACTTGTGATCTCCATTTCTTAAAATTACTGACAGTGATACTATGGCTAAGTCACTTAGTATTATGTTTTAGTTTATTTGTTTATTTATTTATTTTGTTTCTCTGGAAACAACACAATGGAAGAAACAGGCAGAGAGTGTGCTCGTGGCTATTATGGATGTATTCCTCTCTGACTGATGTTGTGAACCAGTTTAAGAGAACTAGGTAAATTCTTACAGTATTGCAGTTGTTTAATAATCATGTTTATTTTGGCCTTGTAAATATATTCTTAATGAGTACTAGGAACACAGCGATGAATATAAGCAATAGTTTTTTTTTTTAACTCTTTTCCAGATCCAGGAAAAAAAAGTCCTAAATGAACTAATGACCATGTTTGTTTTAAATAATGTAGTAAAGAATATATTTTTTAGAACAATGAATCATTTTGTTTGCATATTCTTATATTTAAATTTTGACAAGCTATATGCTACAATGAAAAGTGTTGAACATGATTATTTTTCTCTCAATATTGTCTTGTTCTGCCAAATTAAAAATGAAAGGATTCATGAGGATAGACATATAAATCACTGCAACAGAACTGAGAATCTAGAAATGGACCCACACTTATGTGGTCAATTGATTTTCAATAAAAGTGTCAAAGAAACTGAATAGGAAAATAATATTCCATTCAAGATATATTTGTGGAATAGCTGTCTAGCCACGTGGGAAAGAAATGAACTTTGATTCTTTCTTCACATCATACACAAAAATTAATTCAAAATGACTCATATACGCAAATGTAAGGGCAAAAATAAATGCATGGTATAAAACAAAGGAATAAAGGTCTTTGTGACCTCGAAATAAGACACAAAATTTATGAAACATAAATGAAAAGCTGATAGACTTCAAAAAAGTTAAATCTTTTTCTTGTTGAAACCATTAAGAAAATAAGAAGACAAGCTACAGTTTGGGGAGAAATATTTGCCAAAAAAAAAAAAAATCTGACAAAGGACTTGTATCTATCTCTAATTAAGAACTTTTATCATTCGATAAGAAAAAATTTTAAGAAACAGAAAAAAGATCTCTTCATATATAGCAAAAAGATGCTCAACATCATTAGTCATTAGTGAAATGCAAATTATCTAAAAACTTTTTCATTGAAGTAACATTGCATAACATTGTAATAGGTTCAGATGTGCATCATTATAAATCAGCATCTATACTACATTAAGTTTACCAATGTAAGTCCAATTTGAACCTTCACTGTACAATTGAGCCCTTTTACCTAATTTACCCACCTTTTTCCCCCTTACCATCCAGTAACTGCTAATTTGGTCTTGCAGTCTAAAAGTTTATTTTTGTTTTATTTATTTTGCTCTTTATGTTCCACATATGAGTGAAATCATACAGGGTTTGTCTTTCTCCATCTGGTTATTTAACTAAACATTGTCCATTTTGTTGCAAATGGCAGGATTTCATCTTATTTTACTGCTGAGTAGTATTGTGTATACCACATCTTCTTTATCCAGTCACCTGCCAGTGGTCACTTTTAGCTTGTTTCCAGCTCTTGATTATTTTAAGTAATGCTTTGATGAACATTGGGGTGCTTAGATCTCTTTGAATTTGTGTTCTTGTATCCTTTGGGTGAATACCCAGAAATGGGATAAGTAGATTATATGGAATTTCTGTTTTTAATATTTTGAGAAATACACACTCTGCTTTCCATAGTAGCTGAACCAATTTGCATTTCCACTGACGGTGCTCAAGGGTTGCCTATTCTCCAAATCCTTTCCAATCCTTGTTGTTTCTGGTCTTTTGGATAATAGTCATGCTTTCAGGTCTAACCTGATATCTCTTTGTTTTGATTTGAAAGGGCAATGCAATGAGATAGTGCCATATCCCTACTAAAATGTCATTAAAAGACTGAAATTCCAAGTGTTGGTGGAGATGTGGTGCAGCTGCGACTCTCATACACTCCTGGTGGAAACACAAAGTGATGCAGCCCCTGGGAAACAGTTTGTGTCATAAAAACTGAAAACTGAAACACACACCTACTACATGTCCCAGAAATTCCCCTCTTAGGTACGTACCTAAGAGAAGGGAAGATGTATGTCCACACAAAGGTTTGTACATGAATGTTCTAGCAGCATTATCCAAAATAACCAAAAAAATAGAAACAAATATCCATCAACTGGTCAGTGTATAAACGAAATGTGACACATGCATTCAGCAAGTACAACTTCACAAACAATTGATGCATAGAACAATGTGGACGGCTCTTGAAAGGATAATGGTAAGTAACAAAATGACAAAAGAGACACAAAATGTGAATATGAATTACTGGAAAAGGCAAAAATATAGCAGCAGAAAACAGATCAGTGCTTGTCTTGCTGCTGGGGATGAAGGACACCTTGACTGTAAAGAGGGTATAAGGGAATTTTAGAGGGTGATTAAAGTGTTCAGAAACTTGATTTTAGTGGTGAGGGCACAACTCTAAGTCACTAAAACACATACTTTACATTTAAAATTGATGAATTTTATGTTATATAAATATGCCTTATATTGATTTTAAGTGTGTCTCCTTTCAGCCTCAAAGTGTTTTCTGCTAAAAAGCAAACAAATTATTGCTGATGATCATCAGTTGAAACATCTAGCAACCCATTTTTTATAAAATTTGACTATCTTTGTTCAATATAGTCAGAATATTAAAAACACATAGTCATAAGTGATTTGACAGATACCATGATTTGAGTAGTAGGCTATGAGTTATGGGATTATTGATTAATGTATTAATAGTTTCCAGTAAACTGCATTTATTTGACGTCTCTTAATCTCATGTGGGTAACAAATTCAGGAGTGCATAAGTAATCAAAAAATATATTTGTAAAGCTGATTTGGAGATCACAAAGTCTACGCATTAAACTTATAGGCATTTTTAAGGAAAATATTGGTCAAGTCATTATGAACAATATGGAATCTTACTAGCCATAGTCCACAGACTAGAATTTCTTACACAGGGAGTAAGAAATTATAAATGAATAAATCTACTTTAGCTACTTATTACTTTCCATTATCTATCCACCAGTATCATCATTACCACCTACTGTTAAAAGAAGAATTCATGGACCAAAGCACTAGCCATATGACTAGGAGCAGTCCAAAAAAATGACATTTCTGTTAAAGAAATGAACACATTGCCACAGACAATAATGCATTTCACAAATAGTTTTCTGTTGTAATAGTTTATCCAGTAACATTTAAGAAGAAATGCAATAATCATTTAAGATTTAAAATAACAGTTTTAAATGTAACAGATTCATTTGATGTTAATCATACCTTCAGAATGCTATTTATTTTATGAATGTTGGAAGAAATCAGCTTTTTAAGGCAACTTAAAAAAATTATGGAAGATGAAGTAAATCTCTTTAGTCTTATAAGATGACACATCTGTTAGATCCTTACCCCAAAACATCTGTGGACATTCCCTGGACAATTTGTATACACGTACACATGTATTATTTTGCATTGCTATCGGTTATCTACAATTTACAGAGTTGTAAAATAGCTCAAAAGCAATGAACGACACAAAACCTCTAATTGATCAAATCAGGAAATTACAAAGATATGCTCCTACAATGCATAGTTTTCCTTAATTAAATCATACCTTCCCCTACATTCCTAAGAAGGAACACTTTGCTCAGTTGGTCAAATTATTCAGGTAATTTTAAGGAAGCTTTATAGGAAACAATGACATTATTTAATGGCTCATAGAATTATCTTCCTGGGAAAAATTTTCCTAGAGTATAAGTAAAAGTCAGTTCCCAGTCCCTGCTGTTGAAGTTTCCTATAATTTTTCTATCTACCTAACTCAGGTATATTTTTCTATACCAGGGTTTGGGTAAGGAACCCTTTTATTCTCAATTCTTCAACTCTCCATATTTGAAGTAACTCATCTTTTGGAAGCCAAGAAAAAAATCTTCTCTTTACGAGATAACTTGAACATGGGATGCCTACTTGTCTTTTAGAATCATGACAGGGAGATAACTGAGGGTAAAGGACAATAGGAAAAGGATGGAGGAAGTTTTGTTTTGCCACATTCTTACAAATGTGAGTATATACAGTGAAGAAAGTTACTCAATAGAATGAGCTCTAAATGTTTTATATGGAGGTATTGGTCTATTTCATAGAAAAGTAGTTCATCATGTTCCTGTCTACCCTAGCAGTTTGAATATCTTAGTATTAAAAAAAAGATTTATTTATTTATGCATACAAGAGCTGGGGTGTAGGCCAGAGATGTGGAGATGGGGGTGAGAGGATTCACCAGAAACAGAGTGGGGAGAAGAACAGGCAAATTGCCTGAAATACACTGCTGAGGGGAGCAGCAGGTGAGATAGGAAAGGTCTGCTGTGCCATGTGGGTCAGCTCCCTAGCCAGGGATCAAACTCATGCTGCAGTGGCTGCTGATAGCTTCATAGTGCTGAGACTGAACCCCTTGTGCGAACAGGGAGGCCTTTAGTATTTTCTTATATTCATCCTCCCCTCAGTCCTGGGACTTGTTAGAATTTTCCTTATGCTGCCTCCATACTGATAGATACTAGAAAATCCTTTCCCTCTCCCCCATTTTTCTAGACTCTCAATACTTACAATGTCTTTCTTATGAAGTTGGTGCAAACAACTACTTTGCATGTAGATTACTTCACCTACAACATGTTTCAACCAGGAAACAAGGAAAATTATTTTTTCAGGTTGCAGGTTCTGTAAATGATTTCTTTATACTTATTTATTCCAAATCTTAGACCAAAGTTATTTGAAGAGACATCTGTATTTTTCTATTAGCAAATATAATGCTGTTAAAGGGACAGTTCATAGCTACTACTGACATCATCATAAAACTGAACTGATACATTTTTAAGAAAAGTAATTCAATGATTGATAATAATGGGGAGGTCCTTATCTTTTCAGTTTCCTGCTAGATTAGTTCTCTGCAAAAGCCCTGAAATATTCACCTATTTTATGTTACTTAACCTAACAGTTTGACTCTAGCTGATAAACAAAACCCTGAATAAAATTATATTTATGGGAATGTTTAAAAGACACAGAATTCCCAAAGAGAGAAAGTAACTCATTACTTCTTGATTACTGTTGAATCTAAAAGGCAGTAAAAGAATTAACTAAGCATTTTGAATTATTTGATCACATTTCTTATTTACCTTCACACTAAATCACCTGTGTTTCTAGAGTAATGATATTGATAATATTAGAAATTACTTCAAAAATTACTTGCCGAGATTTGAGTAGCATTATGGAATAGTCTCTACAAGTCAAATGCTCTCTCTCTTTTTTTTAAAATTGAAGTAACATTGCTGCTGGTGGGAATGTAAACTGGTCCAACCACTATGGAAAGCTGTGTGGAATACCCTCAAATTACTAAAAATGGAGCTATTGTATGACCCAACAATTCCACTCCTAGGAATCTACCCAAAGTATACAAAAACATTAATTCAAAAGGATACCTGCACCCCTGTGTTTATTACAGCACTATTTACAATAAGTAAGATATGGAAACAACCCAAATGCCCCAAAATAGATGACTAGATCAAGAAGACAAAACTAGCAGGCAAATTATAAATCTGAGACATACAGCAGAGGAATGGGAGGGAGTGTGGTCAAAACAGGAAGAAGAGCACAAGAGACTATGGTGATGGTTCATGGGTGATTTGGTAGTGGGAATTTTATGGGGATTACACCTGGGGGAGAAATCGAATATACTGAAATGAACAATGATATAAATATATATATAAATAAATAAATTGAAGTAACATTGGTTTACAACATTGTATATGATTTAGAGGTATAGGATCTCCCCCTTCATGTATATGTTACCACACTCACTATCTTGCCTACTTCTTTGGTCTTAGAATCTAATTCTAAAAACATTATTCAATCCTGTTTGAGTCACGATATAGGACACTTAATTGTGTCCTCCCCAAATTCATATGTTGAAGTCCTAACCCTTAGTACCTCAGAATGTGACTGGATTTGGAGACAGGGTCTTTAAAGAGGTAGTTAAGTTAAAATGAGGTCAGTGTAACTGGTTCCCTTATAATAAGAGCAGATTAAGACAAATGCAGAGGGAAAACCACATAAAAACATAGGGAAATGATGGCCATCTATAAGCCAGAAAAGTAACCCCCAAAGAAACCAACCTTCCAGAATTATCAGTAAATAAATTTCCCTTTTTAAGCCATCTAGTCTATGATACTTTATTATGGCAACCCTAGTTGACTAATAAACTTATAAAGGTGTGCATTACTGACAGTCCTAGAAGTTTTCTAAGCTAAGGAAGGTCATACCAGGATTGAAATACCGGTCTTTTGACCACAATTCTGATACTTTTCCTGTTGCAAGCCATAATTTGTGGGGTAATGTAAAGAGTGCCTTGGAAAGCAGATACCAACGCAGAAGAGGACACATTTAGTCAGGTATTGTTAGCTACTGAGTCCAGGAAAATCTACAACTACTCCCCTTCTGTTCTTGGCTGAAAATCCAGCCCAGCTTTGTCCCCCAGTTGGCAGACTTCAACCTCAGCTTGTTAACAGGAAGAAGCTCGCCCATGAATATGGAAGGTGGGAGGACTTTGGCTCGTAGCAAATAAATAGTTAGTTGTACATGTTTCTTTGTTAGTGAAAGAGAATTTAAAAACATATGCATGCTGTGCAAATATAGTTAAAATTAACTCATTTTTTTCATATTGAGAAAAAGTTGTTTCTTGCAACTAATTCCCATGCCAATTCATTGACCCATAAAGTATACACTGACATTTTAAAAAGAAAAAAAAATTAAAAAGCATAAGCCGTGCTTTATGCTTTCAGGTTTTCTGCATAAGAAAAAAAGAGGGAAACTTCTTTGAGGTGGGCAAATGTCAATTCAAAAGTCAGGGACTACCTACAACTAAAAAAGCAATTTAATTTTATTTTTGGAAAAAGCAGTTTATAACGCTATATAATTTTGAATTTGTAAACATTCAGTAACAATAATAACCTAAAATTCTGTAACAAAATTGAGAGGTGTGAGTGAATAAAACATGGTGGAAGCAGAGGCAAAGAAAGGTGGCAGGAAGCTGACCCCAGGATTTCATTCGCTGTCAGTTACTCTCTAAAGAGCAAAATGTAGTGTTTCCTAGACATATCTCTCCTTCTTCCTTTTGCATTTTAGCTCTCAATTGTGTTGAAATATCTCCTTTGGATGTCAGTAAAAAGACAAAACTTGCAAGCTGACCATGGATATAAAGAGGCAGAGATATGAAGATATTTATAAAAAAATAAAGATACAACAACAACAAAAAAATCTCCCATGGGAAGTAAGTCTTCCACTCACCTCCTAGACTCTGGTGTTCCTGTTATTCACATCCATAGCCCTTATGACATCTTTTTTCTTTTTTAAAGATTGATTTATTTATGCATACAATCTGGGGTGTAGGCCAGAGGTGTGGTGTGGTGAGAGGATTCACCAGAGACAGAGTTGGGGGCAGAACAGGCAGATCCACTGAAGTACACTGCTGAGGGGAGCAGCAGGGAGACAGGAGAGGTCTGCTGCGCCATGTGGGAAGCTCCATGGCCGGGTATCGAACTCGTGCTGCAGTAGCTCTGTATTGCTTCCTAATTCTGCGACTTAACCCATTGCGCCACCAGGGAGGCCCATTATGGCATCTTTTTTATAACACCGCATTCATTAGTACTTACTCCATCTCTCTTTTTCTGAATAGAATATGAGCTCCACTGCTACTGTAATCATACACCTGCTTCACTGCCGAGTCACCAGGATGAACAACATTACTGGCACATTGCAGGCACTCAGTGAGTGTTGGATGAATGAAAAGGTGAGAACTTAAAGTGCTTTCTGAAGGAAAAATTAAGCTCCAAGATATTCCCTATGTCTGCTTTCACTGGACAATAAATGAAATAATTGCAAAAAGAAATGGAGACTGGGATACTGTTCTTTAGCTTGTGGCTAACTAATCATTGTCATTGAAGTTCCTCGAAGACAGGAACTGTCCATCATTTTCCATTCCATTACCTAGAGCAATACCTGGCATATAGCAAAGTTCAGTAATATAAATGTGCACCTCTCTCTTATAATAGTAACATATTTGAATAAAAGGCTATTAAATAAAAACTCATGACAAAAATATATAAAATGGAGATAAAGACCAGGGTGCAAAATGATCGCTAATATGTCAAAACCTTATATTTGGCTTAATGTCCTAGGAGCTAAAATAGAATCAGTCATTTTTAAAATAAAATTATATTGATTTATCACTGGTTTATAATAATGCATGTTTTAGGAGCACAGCTTCACACCTTAATATGTGTTTATACCTCATCACACCCACCACCAAAGTTCTAGTGTCACATTATCAAATTGACCCCTGTATCCACCCCTCCCACCCGCCTTCCTCTTGCATTCTGGTAGCCACCATATTTTCTCAGAGTCTAAGCACTGAAGTAGTCAATTTCTTATTGTCATAAAAATTAATTCCTTATAGCAAAATTTGCTGTTACAGTTTATTTTCTTTGAAAATGTCGGTTCAATATAGAGTTCACTAAAAAGAGTAGGGAACAAAATTTTCAAGAATATTCCTATATCCCATACAGTAACAGATGTCATATAGCTATTAATAAAGTCAAAGATAAGGCATTACATTGCAACTCGGTGAAAGTTATTTTGTGAGGGGAAGAACTGGTGAAATATGTAGCCCACTGGTCACCCAAGGTTAGAATACATAGTGCTCCTAAAGTTTCCTCCTGGTAGACACTATGCATGGGAAAAAAGCCTGCATTTTAAAAGTTAATATTTTTTAACTTGTTATTGAAGTACCACTGTTTTACATCCTTGCTTGTGTTTTGACAGGATAGGATTTTCCCCCTCAGGTATAGTCAGTGTAGCACCCCCACCATCAAAGCACCTGTAGGCCTCCACCATTGTCCACTGTGCTCTCTTCAACCCTCCCCCCCTTCACCTCTGCCCCAAATTTCATAGTTTGACTTTGTCTGAACCTTTGTTTGATTTCTCTATATCCCACACCATCCAGTATTTTTCTCCTTCTGGCTTACTTCACTTAGCATAGTCCTTTCCAGTACCATCCATTTTGCTACAAATGGCATGGGATTTTTTTTTTGATTGCTGAGTAGTATTCCATTGTATATAAATACCACATCTTAGTCCACTATTCTGTTTTTGGGCACTTAGGATGTTTCCATATCTTGGCTATTGTAAATAGTGCTGCTATGAACACAGGAGTGCTGGTTTCCTTTCAAATTAGTGGCTTTGGGGGGTAGATACCTAGGAGCAGAATAGCTGGTCATAGACAGATCCATTTTTAGTCAAAAGCCTCCATTTTTAAGATGCTGTCTTAGGTGTAAATAATTTAGGCACTTCTGAGTATTAAATGAGTCAATCCATGTAAAATATCTGACACATACAAAACTTTCAAGACGTTTTGGCTGTTACTTCCTATGGAGTGATCACCTAAAGAGGGTTTCTCTTATCAAAACCTCATTGTATAACATCATTGTACTTTAAGTTCTTCAACTACACCATTCAACAGAATTTAACCTTGGAACAATTCTACAATCTACCTTTCCTGCTTTTATATCTGTTCTTGGAAAAAGAATGACCAGTAACACAAGTTCACATCATTTAAAACTGTCAAGGATCTTAACATCTTTTTTATTTACTTACTTCTCATGATTTCTCTCTTCAATGAAGATAAATTCATTACCCAAAATCCTTATCTAAACCTTACCTTTCTCACTTTCGACAGACACAGTTTTGCCTATATGACAGATAAGTTTAACCATGTTAAATGGAATTAGGCACTGTGAATGAGTATCTGCGTTAGTTAGCCCTAAAATATAGTGATTTAAAACAACAATGACTCATTAGCTCGTGATTTTGTAAGTTTTCAACTTGAATGGGGTTTAACCGTGGAGTTCTAATACTCTCCCCTGGGCTCATTGATGCAATTATAGATAATTGGTGTCTGAGTTGAGCCTGAACGGTTTACAATGGATTCATACATCTGGCGGTTGACTGGCTGCTGGCTGGGTCATCTTGGTTCTCCTACACGTGATTTCTCCAACATGCTAACTGAGAGTTCTCAGCAGTAAAAGACTTTAAGCTTCGATATGCTATACTTTAAAAATCCCTTCTTATATCACCTTGGTGAATATTCTGTTTGATAAACTTAATCATATGGTCAAGAGAAATGGGAAGAGTAGCAAAGTCACACACTAAGGTGTGCGCATATAGGGATGGGAGTAATTTGTGTCCTATTAAGATCTATCACACTCATTCAATTAAAAGAATGAAATGCTTTAGTAATATGAATGTAAATTCAAGCTATATTTGCATGTATATATTGAAAGGATGGTACAAAATTAATCTGTGTAATCCTAAAATAGAATGAAATGTGGAACTCTCAGAGTACCAAAGCAAGCTTTCACTCTGCAAATCCTGGCTAACTTGAACCTGCACTACCTGTTCTGCACAGTTGATAAAGTCTGACACTTACTTAATATGTGAGATCTAATTGAAGACACTTGCATAATACTAGGATCCCAAGGTGCTATATCCACAGCTAAGTGTGAATGATAAAAACAAAAACAAAAGAAAAAACAAGCAAACTCTATTGCAGAAAAGGTCAGCAGGGAATTTTTTTAAAACTCTGGTCGCTATTTAGAATACTATTTTGTGAACAAGATCTGGGAATTATGTAGATACCAATGAAAACCTAGATATGATGGGTAAATATCTAGAAGGACATAACTTATTCAAACTGAATAAGCTGTATAAACAGCTTGGAAGTCATCAATCCCAGCTTTACAATAACAAAAAGCTGAAGAAGTTGAAAATCAGTTACTTTTCTTGAACTCATCAGAGATTTGAGATTAAGGACAAACTACTGACCCTACATCTAGAAGAGCAGGAGAAACAGAGCCAAAATCAGTTAACCTTAAATGACATCTCTGGAACCACAAACTGGTAGGAACAATCAATGTAATTGTGATGGATTGGAAGCTGAGCGTGGAGTAGTGTCAGAGTAAGAAACTCCGAGGGCAGCAGATTTTCTTTGAAAGCCAATTTATTGAGATATGATTAATATACAAAAAGCTGTACATAGTTAATATATATAATGTGATGTTTGGAAGTAAGTATACACCAATGAAACCATCACTACAATATATGACATAAATATATTCATCATCCCCCAAAAGTTTCCTGGACATTTTTCTCAATTCTTTTTATGATAAGAACTCTTAAGATAAGTTTTACCTTCTTAGAGAATTTTTAAAGTATACAATATGATGTTGTTGACTGTGGGCTTATACCGCGTAGCTCTCCATGATGTCATCTTGCATAACTGAAACGTTGTACCTATTGACTAATAATCCTCATTTGCCCCTCTCTTAAGCCCCTGACAACTGCCTTTCTACTCTCTACCTCTATGGCTTTGACTATTTCTGATTACTCATATATAAGTGGTACCATGTAGTATTTGTTGTTTTAGTTTTGCTTTTTTTTTTCACTTTGCATAGTATCCTTTGGATCTATATGTTTTTGTAAATAGGAGGGTTTTCTTCTTTTGTAAGTCTACACAATATTCTATTGTATGTTTATTCCACATTTCCTTTATCCACTCGTTTGCTGATGGACCTTTAGATCGCTTCCATGCCTTGACTAGCGTGACGGTGCTGCGGTAAGCATGGGAGGGCAGGCATCTCTTCAAGAGCTTGATTTGAATTCCATTGGATATATGTCCACAAGGAGGACTGCTGAATCCTATGGTATTTCTATTTTTAACTTTTTGAGGACACTTCACACTGTTTTTCATTGCGGCTGTGCCAATTTACATTCCTAACAGTGTACAAGGTTTCCCTTCTGTCCATATCCTCCCAATACCTTATTTTTCATTTTTCTGATTATTGTCATCCTAATAGGTATGAGGTGATTTTTTTTGGTGATTTTGATCTGATATCCTTGATGTTAGTTATGTTGAGCAGCTATTCATGGATGTATTTTCCTTTGTATGTCTTCTTTGGAGAAATGTCTATTCAGTTGTTTTGCTGACTTTTAAGAGCAGGTATTTGTTTTCTCACTATTGAGTTGTAGGAGTTACTTATATATTTTGGCTATTAATCCCTTTTAGAGATATTTAAAAATATCTTCTCTCATCCCATAGATTCTCTTTTGATTGTTTCCTGTTATGTGAAATCTTTTTAGTTTGATGTAGTACCAGTTGTCTATTTATACTTTTGTTCCTTGTGCTTTTCTTGTCATATTCAAGAAATTATTGCCAAGACAATTATCAAACAAAATAGTGAGCTAGGAGTCTCCAAACTTTTTTACTCTATAGACACATAAATAATTAGAGTGGCTAAAATGGCTATGAGCGCTTTGGAAATTAGTCAAAGATCTTACAGCAACCAAATGAACACACAATCAAGAAAAATACATTCAAGATGATAGGAAACTTCATTTAACTTTGAGCAAAGGTCAAATAAGTAAAATAAAGATGAAACAAGGAAGAAGAAATAAAGAATGGAAGATCACCAGAGAAGCAATGACTAAAAATAAAGTAATATTGTATTAGGAAAACTTGGCAAAAAGGAAATATATTTTTATTTTGTAATTAAAAATAGAAATTTATCTCATAACTAACTTCAATTATACTATTATTTAGTGGACTCTGTCCCTACTTCATGATAAGTATAGAATATAAACGCTGGAAAGGACAGTGAAGACCATTCAACATAACTTCCTCATTTTACTTATGTGCAAACTGAGATCTAAACTGTTTAATTGGTTCCCGGGATTTTCTGGCTTCTTCCATTTATATAGATGCAAACTGGATATTTAAAATCTGGATATTTTTTAAAAATCTGGATTTTTTTTTGCCTCTTTAGATCTTTGGAAGAATGTTTTCACTTTTAATTTGCAAGTTAATTCCCAGATAACCAAGCCTTTGTCCCTCTTCAAAAAAGAAGCTATGATGTAACTAAAAATGAAGAGCTTAGAGTTGAAAAATTTGACTTTAAATATCATATACCACCAGAGTGCCTGGAACTGTAGACAGAGTAAATCTTAGAGTTAATGGTTTTCCCATAGGGGTTGATTCTGGTAACGATGACTCAGGAGCTTCTGATGACTACCTCAGCCATGATTAAATGTGGCTTGTGAAAATGTGATTTTTAGCTGTCATCAACTGTATACTTATAGTATATTCCGGGAAAGGTGTATTTATTTAAAAAGCAACATTAGGAAAGCGGAAGAACGATTTTCCATTTTGCTTACATTGCAACATTAGGAGGGTGGAAAGATTTCCGTATGCTATTTTCAAAATGAATTCAATGGTTTCTTAACTCTTGTTTCTTTAACTGGTCTGCTAGCCCATTATGTCAGATCTTACTATTATCATATATAATATCATCTTATCATTAGAATAGATTCTAAAACAAAACAAAAACCACATGAGCTTAAAATCTACTTCTTTCAGGAAGCCACCATGGACAACCATAATTTACCTAATGTTTTTAATCATTAAAATGAACTCTCATGGGCCTCCCAGGTGGAGCTGCCGGCAGCGGCGACGCAAGTTCGATGCCCGGCCCGGGCAGAATCCCACATGGTGCGGCAGACCTCTCCTGCCTCGCCTGCTGCTCCCCTCAGCAGTGTACTTCTGATCTGCCTGTTCTGCTCCCCGCTGTGTCTCTGGTGAACCCTCTTGCC
Organism: Scalopus aquaticus; assembly: GCA_004024925.1. Taxonomy (NCBI): domain Eukaryota; kingdom Metazoa; phylum Chordata; class Mammalia; order Eulipotyphla; family Talpidae; genus Scalopus; species Scalopus aquaticus. The sequence continues at coordinate 59,336 of PVIJ01005633.1, forward strand.
GCCCCACGCCTCTGGCCTGCACCCCAGCTTTTATGTTAAAAAAAAAAAACTCTCAGAACACCAAATTCTGTGAATATTTTTATAGTATACTTTTGCTGATATATCTCTGAAGGTCTTTAAAGTTTCTCCATTAACTTAACACATCTACCTACAACCTTGGATTTGAGCCTTGGCTTAGATACTTTCTAGCTGCATGATCTTGGGTTAAATCAGTTGCCTCATCTATGAAATAGATAGAAATGGTACCTAGCTCATGAGATTGTTATGAAGATTGAGATACCACGTGGAAAGCCCATTGCAGAGTGCCTGGTTCAGAGTAACTGCTCATCAAATATCTGTGATAATTATGTCTGTCCGTTTTAATTTTTCATGGGGATAGCAAGGTGTACTGGGATGAGCATGGGTTCTGCAGTGAGTCCTTTTTGGGGTTCAGTTCTATTAGCGACTTGATGTGTGAAGCATCTTGAGAAATTTAATTAACTTTTTGGACCATTACATCTTTTCCAAAATAAATATACTGTAGTCATATCCAATTCATTGAGTTGTTTTAAGGAAAGTTCCTATTATGGTCCTTTCCCCCCAAGTGATTATCAACAAGTTAACATTTAGGAACTCAATTCCAAGGGCAAGGCACAGGGTGTAACGGGAAGTTTCAAAAGAAAATAAATGCCTGTTCTCCACCCTAGCCAAGGAGAGTGTGTAACAACATCAAGCCAACTATGCACAAAGACTCGCTGATGATATGTGCAAATTAAAGTGGGTCTTTAATCCATGCCCATTTATCTTTTTTCCCCCAGTGTGGATGTGGAGGAATTTTCAATGAGAGCCCTGCTCCTGGCATTTTTGCAAGCCAGCAGCTCCCCAAAGCCCAAATGAAATATGGGTTGGATGAAAGACCTTAGAAAACCGGGAACGGTCACAAAATGTTCAGTGGCCAGTAGCACAGAAACTAGGATAAAACAAACCTCTTCTTTCTAACGTCGGGCACGCCTCAGGCCATCTCCGGGCGGTCCGGAAAGGGCGAAATGCCAGTCCAGTTGCCCGCACAGCGACCGACGCGGTGGCAGAAGGACCCCTTCGCCGCCTCTCCATCGCCGTCATGGAGGATTTGCCGCCGGCGTCGTGGCTGACCCGAGGCGTGGCGCCTGCCCGGCCGTGGAGAGTCGAGGCTGCCCCAGAACTCCAGTGCTCACACGGTTAAACCCGCTGCAAGGATACTGGAGGAGGGAGGGTCTCCGCCCACGAAAACGAAGCTAATAGCCGCCCGGGGCCCCGCCCCGCGCCCCGCCCCCGCCCGCGCCCCCCGCCCCACCGGGGACGGCCGGCGGCCGCACCTGCCCGCGCGCACACGCCCCCCCGCCGTCCGCCCCGCGCGCCAGGCCTCCGAGCCGCGGGCTGCGGACCCGGCCGCCCGGCCCCAGCCCCGGCGCCGCCGCCGCCGCCGCCGTCCTCGGCACGCGCCCGCCGCCCCTCGGCCGCATCGCCCTGCCTCGGCGCTGGCTGCTGCCGCCGGAGCCGCCACCGCCGCGGCCGCTGCGCTCCTCTCAGCAGCGGGCCCGGACGCCGCCGCAGAGCCGCCCGGAGGGCCGGGCGCGGAAACTGAGGCGAGCCCGGCCCGGGCGCGAGGGCGCGCGGGCGCGCGTTCCGCCGCCGCGGTGGTTCTCTGAGCTCCCGCTCCTCCGCCGACCTCCCCAGTCCTCAGCATTCTCCTCCAGCTCCTCAAAAGCACCCCGGCCCCCTACCCCCTCACGCCCCTCCCGCGGGAACGAGGCCTCGAGAATTCAGGGGAGTGTCTGTGGGGGCGCGTCGCGGCTCCCAGCTCGGCCAGCCCCTCTTCCAAGACATGGTGTGAGCCCCATTGTAAAAGCTGCGCCCCTGAGAGGAGAGTGGTGCTCCCGGCGCGGGGCTGCAGGGGTCTCAGCGTGCCGAAGCTCTGGCATTATTTTAGGGTGGGGCGGGGAGGGCCCTGGATTTGGGGGAGTGGGGGTGGTCTGGGGGAGGAGGACCCGGAGGGGTAGCGGACTCTGAGGGAGTCGGTGAGAGACTATGGGGAAGGACCAGGAGCTGCTGGAAGCTGCTCGCACGGGAAATGTGGCTCTGGTGGAGAAACTCCTGTCTGGCAGGAAAGGAGGGATCCTGGGCGGCGGATCCGGACCCCTGCCCCTGTCTAATCTGCTAAGGTAAGCACGGCAGCAGTTTCGGGATTGCCTACCTCGTATGCATGGTGATGGGTACGTCCTCCTGCTGATTGCACCTGCTGGTTGTCCGAGATTCATTCTTAAATTAGGTAGGAAAACAGACTGAATCTGGAGAGGAGGCAGGAGGCTCCTAGTCAGAGTGATGCCTTAGAGTCTTTGAGTAATTTTAAAATAGCCTTCCATCAATGCGTCAGGGGCTACTTTTCTCTGAGCTGTGGTGCAGAACTTGTACATGTTGCTGGGGGAAAATCGGCGTTCTACCCGCTTCCCATCAATGTTTAGTATATATTTTCAGCCTCCAACCCAGCCTTTTTTGTCTATTTAAGTAAAATTGGCAGAGAAGCTACCGCGTGCATGCAATTACCCTGCAAAAGCCACAGCCTTTGCTTGCTGCTACCTTTTCTTGCAGAAGGCATTTGCCGTGCCGTGGATTAGGATCACACAAAACGAAAAAAGTGAACCTTGTGGCCAGATGTCATCAGTACAAGTGTAAAACTTGATGAGGCCAGTTAGGCAGCCAGCCCCAGCACTACTTTCAGTTACCTGGACGTAGCTGAGTGAAACTTGGCTATTAAATCTCAGGATGAAGGATGCCAGCTCAGGATTGGGGCAGAATGTATGGAATGTAGTGGAGGCCTTTTAATGTGAAGGTGTTGCAGGTGAGATTAATATTGCTTGGAAAATCTAAGATGACATTTAAAAAAATGTCAAGGTCTTTATTCAGCAGGCAGTACCTTAGAAATAGCAGAGTTGATTTGCATTTTTGAAAAGCTGTTAACTTAAAAGTTGCATTGATGAGCAAATGAAATCGACCGGGAGGGAAGAAGCCTGAAGAATATTCACCAGAAGAAATTCAAGGAAATCACTTTAGTTTCTAAAATTGTGGCTCTTCAGTTTATCCTGGATGTTTTGGGAGACATCAGTCATCATTCACAGTTTCACCGTAAAACATCTCTTAGAGAACCCAAGTGTACTTGTGACAAAATTTGAAAATGCAAGTGATTTTCTTGGTTTATAAAAACTATTCCATTCCACTAGACAATTACTTAATGTAAACTTTTGGATGATGACATTGTGTTATTTAAACAAGTTTTCATGTTGCGTGGTTAGACAGTACTGGCTAATAGGGAAAATGAAAACACATCTCCTGAGATATTATAGTGAAATGAACTTAGGTGAAAAAGAGTTGATGGGATTTTAAAAAGCTCCATATGTGACCATCTGTACTTGTTGACAATGACATTTTATTGGGATGACAGTTCACTTCAGAACAATGAATATTTATGGGACTTTTTCCCCAATAGGTCTTAGAAATGATGACTCTTGTGTTTACTCCCCTGTTTCACACCTCTGGTTTCAGATTATATTTCAGATTATAGCTCTAGTAATTGACTTTAGTCACAGATAATTTATATAAAAGCAGTTTACTTGGCTACAGTTTTAAGTTGCAGGTAAAGTAAATACATTTACTAGTATATTATGTTGGTAGTAAAAATGAGTCTGACTAGAAACCTATATGCTGAAAGAGACTTCCAAAAACAATTTCTTTGCACAAGTGTTGAAGAATTTTTTGAGAACTTCTGTTAATTTCATTGAGATTAATGGTATTTTTTAAAGACCTTACAATCAACTTAAAGGTAAACATCTTTTAAATACTTTCTCAGGGTGCCATTTTAAAGAGATTAGATATAAAATTTTAGGGATAAAATACCAGCTACTTAATGTAAGTAAATTTTAAATAAAATAGCAAAACTTGATCCATACTTTTTGAATGAGAGGTTGTTTGTTTTGCTGCTTTTGTCAGAGGAGGAAGTAGTAGCCCTACAACAAGAATTCATGCAGAAAGCAATGAAACTGAAAAAAAAAAATGTCCATTAGCATGGTTTGAAGTCAGTGAAAACCATTAAGTTTTCATTTATCTATTTCACAGATAATAAACAACTGAAATAGTGTCTATTAAGAAAATGAGAGTTGAGGTTGACCCTTTGCAGGAAATGAAATTCCTAAGAAGGCACAATTTACTTAGTCGTCTCTGTTTCACAAGTGATTGTCATCCGAAATTTATTTACACAGTAATGGAAAATGTGGCCTCTGCCTCTTCAAACATAAGGACACTTTGAAAATTTTAAATATTTTGGAATGAATTGTGGAATAGATTTGGTACTCTTCTGTCCTACTTTATGACTTGTGTTGTATAATAATAGTGTCAGATCCTGTGCTAAATGCTTACATCTGTCATATCATGCAGTTCTTATATCAACCTTAGAGACTGATCCTCATTTCACAGATGGACTAAAGAGAGAAATATTAAAAATTTCCCCAAAGTCACGTAATTAATAATGACAAGGATATGAAGTTCTGTGATGCAACTTTACTTTATCATGTCTTAAGTCTTACTCATTGAATCTCTTATTTATAAAAGTTTAAGCTATGTGGCAAATTTAGATAGTCTGACTTGGACCTTTTTTTGCTGTGCGTAATCATTTAAAAATCCTTAAAATTTGTGTTTTGGGTTCCTTTTTAAAAAAGCCTCGTGACTGCCCTTTGGGGGATCTGGATAGGACTTTCCTGAAGGTGACTTTGATTACATATTACCTGTTAAGTGAGCAGTAGCTTTGTGATGAGGAATCAGGTATGTTTGGATGATACCAATGTTTTCAAAAGGAGATTGATCTTGAACAAACGTAAAAATCTCTCTGCATTTTACTGTCCTCTTCTATCAGGCGGACACAGTGATAGCTTTTATTATATAGGGTTGTCATAAGGATCAAACAAAGTATAAGGAAGTGAATATAAAGCATTTAGCACCTTGGTGTTCACCATTAGTGTTATTATTTCTCATTGACTCTAAGGCACTCAATTCTTTCCTAAGCCTTATTCCCAAGTATTTGCTTCATATTGTTTTGGAAGTAAATTTCTGTTGTAAGTTGTCCATTAGAATCACAGAATGGAATGGAAAGGGGCCTTTTAATTCAATTTCTCATCTAGAGGAAATATCTCTAACATCCGTTACTAATTATTCCAGTCCTTGTTAAAACCTCCAATGACTAGATCCATTTCATTTTTTGACAGCCCTAATTAATAAAAAGATTCTCCTTTTACTGAGCTAAATTCTACCTCCCTGTAGTTTCCAGCAGTTGGTACTATTTTGGCTATGTGGGTCCAGTTAGAGTAGCCCATTTCATCTGTGAGGACAGTTCCTCAGGTGCATGCATTTAGCTGTATTGATTTCTTATAGAAAAAATTTTTCAAGGTTTCATTAACTTTGTCTTGTGGCACTACAGTGTAGGTGATAAGAACTTATATTTATTCATTTCTGAAAATAAATAAATGAATAAAATGCACTGGCCGTTGTTTGACTAGAATAGTATATACTGGGACTTAGTGAACTGTTAAATTGAGAAATATAAGAGGGGAGAATACAGGGGACCATGGAGCTGGATCACGGGTGAATTGGTGGTGGGCTGCCCAAGGGGAATACAAAATGTAAAAGACATAAATAACAATAAAAAAATAATTTAACATTAAAAAAATTGAGAAATATAAAGAAAACAAACTACATAAGGGCATTAGATCTTCTTTTTAAAAAAAAACTGTGTGAACATCTATAATGTACGTTAAGAAATCTGGGATGGTAAACATTAAAATGTAAATAGTACCCATCTTTGAATGATGCAAATGTAGGTGAATTTTATTTTGAAAATAAAATAACAGCTATTTAAAACATGATATAGAGAAATTATTTCCTCCCTCTTATTGATCTAAGACCTATGTTAGTAGGGGTCAAGATTTTCTTAGCTATATAATGGCTTTGGCTCAAAATGAGCATATGGTCAGATAAAACTGACAGTTATTATTTTTTTAGTTACCTGCTAATTCACAGCTTCTCTATGCACACTTGTAAAAGTGTTGCTTGAACTTAATTATTCCTATACTTTTAATCTTTTTGTTTTAGCCTATACAATCTACCTAGATCCTTTTGACTCTTGAGTCTGTCTTTAGTGTGTTAACTTCACTCCTTTGCATCATCTATAGATTTAATAAGCATGTTTTCTAAAACTGGAATAGGCTGTGATAGATTCTGAAGGGCCCTCTCTTCAGATTTGTACCAATTCAAACATAGTAATCTTCATGTATGATACTCTTAGCAATGTTGAAGCCACTTAATATAACTATTAGCTATTTTTCTCCAATACACTCAAGAGAGTATTAGGAAGTGTTTTACCATTATGACTTTTTAAATCTACATTGTGTTCTATTTATTTCTTTCCTTTCATTTATCCCTATAGTAGTAAGTCCATAAATTCCACCCAAATAGACTTGCTTCCATGAACCGTTGATGATGCTTAGTATGGATGCAAATTTCTTTTACCCTCTTGCATCTCATTCTTCTGGGTCTGGTTACCTGCACTCATTTAAAGCAGTTAAGTGTCTCTTGATCTCTGTCTATTTGGAGTTTCTATCATCTCTGAATATTATTTACCTTCCCTTTCTGGTTTGAAAATGAATCATACTAGAGAAGATAGAAACCAAATACAAGTTGGGGAGCGTCAGATTTTGGCATTATTAGATGTCATTGGACATTTTCTTGTTTTCTAAAAGCATCTGCAGTTTTTATTTTACTGCAACAGCAGTGAACTCTTACACCTCTTTTTTTTTTTTCAAACTTAATGGAAAGGGATATTAGCATATTTCCAGGACAAAAAGGCACTTCTCTCTTGTGGATTATTTTTTTTTTTTCATTTATGTTCCTACCACCCTCTTTCATCCTTAAAGCAATCTTAGTTCCACAGAGTACTCAAATTGAGTTGCATCCCTCTTTTTCTTCCTTATATTAAATTATGGGAGATTTCATTTTATTTAATGCATCTTTAATGAATCAGCTGTAAAACATTTTAAAGTCTTTTTATTTAAATCCAAACAAAAATAATTCCCATTTAAATTGTTTCCTTTTCAGGAAATCTAGATTCTGAATTACTTAATGCCTGAAATTTACTTAATTAACTGCAGGCCTTAAATAGTCCAGGACTTATAAAATATACTTAGTAAATTCTCATTGAATGTAAAGAATACAGTTCTCAAGATCCTCATGTGAAAAAGTAAGTCAGTATGAAGGTGTGGAAAAATAATGTTCTCATCACCAAAGACATATAAACCAAAGTTCTTATGAATTTTTCAGATTCAGGATTCAGTTCATGAAGTTTTTGGTGATGGGTACAAGGCGACGAAGCAACTTGAAAGTATTGTTATTTTCATAACGACCCGTGCAGTTCTGGGACCAATTACTGGTACTCTGATGCAAGATACTTACAGGGAAACTGCATTGGTTAAATGGAATAAATCACAAACAAAGCAGTTAAACTGCATAAAAATGTTATATCTATAAAAATAGTCAAGTTACAAGTGGGTTATCTATTTTAGATAGTAATGATGTTTGAAGCAGTGATTGCACCATTATGTTCAGGGAGCTGTGTCTGGCAGAGTGAACAGTGTGCCAGCTGCATGATGGGGAGTGAGGAGAGGGAATTTTGGTATTGACCTCCTTCTCTGCTAAGCACAGTTTTGAGATCCCTCTTCAAAACTGTGAAGCTGATGTGTAGCAGGGAATCCTGGTAGCTATCTGCTGCCTTCTATTCACTCTATTAAAAAAAAATTATCTTATTACTTAAACCAGTTCTTTTTCTTTTTTTTAGTTGTATAAAAGAAATGTCTTAATAATATTTTTTTATTGAGGTAAGATTGGTTTACAAAACTGTATGTGATTTAGAGAGATAGTATCACAGCCTTCATGTGATGTTACTATGTCACACAACCAAACTCCGAAAGTCTTCTGCCATAGTCCATTGTGCCCCCTTCCCACCTTGTTCTTCCTCCTTCTGCCTCTGCTAGTCTCAATTTTGCAGTCAGATTCCTAGCGTTTGTTATTGGTATGCTTTTATCTGACCCTTTATTTTGTTTCTCTGTATTTTACACATAACACTGTCAGATATTTGTCTATCTCCTTCAGTTTCATTATGTTGTTGCAAAAGGCAAGAGTTTATCTTTTTTTTATAGCCAAGTAGCATTCCATTGTGTATATACACCACATCTTCCTAATATATTCATCTGTCATTTGGCCCTTAGGTTTTTTCCATAGCATGTAAATATGTGCTGCAAGGAACATAGGAATGCATATATCCCTGTAAATTAATGTTTTTCATTCTTTGAATAGATATCTAGGAGTGGAATTGCTGAATCATATAGTAGATCTATTTTTAATATATTGAGCAATCCCTATACTGTTTTCCATAGGGGCTGGACCAGCCTACATTCCCACCAACAGTGTATGAGGATACCTTTTTCTCCACATCCTTGCCATCACTCGTTGGACTTTTTGATATAGGCCATTGACATAGAAGTGAGGTGGTATCTCATTGTGGTTTTGATTTGTACTTCCCTGAATATAGTGATGACGAGCACTTTCTCATGTTCCAGTTGGCTATCTGTGTGTCTTATTTGAAGAAGCCATTATTTAGCTTTTCTACCCATTTTGGGGTAGAAAAATTTGTTGTGTTATATGTGAATTTTTTGTAGATTTTGGTTATCAGCCCCTTGGCAGATCTGTGCTGTGTAACTATTTTCTTCTATTCAGTAGGGTGTTTTTTTTTGTATTGTTTTGTTTTAGTGATAGTTTATTTCCCTGTGTGGAAGCCTTTTATTTTGAGTAATCCCAATCCCCTTTTATTTCTCTTGCTGTTGGAGAATGAATTCAGAGAGACATCTGACCAATACAAAGCTTATGTCATGAAGTGTATTGTCTATGTTTTCTTCTATTTATTTTATGGTTTCAGGTCTTACATCCAAGTCGTTTATCCATTTTGAGTTAATTTTTGTGTATGGTGTCAGATAGTGTTCTAGTTTCATTCTTTTGCATGTGACGACACTGTTTTCAGAATACCATTTCTTGAAGAGACTTTTCTTTCTTCAGTCTATACTCTTGGCAACTTTGCCATAGATTAACTATCCATAGTGTATGTTATTTCTGGACTCAATTCTATTCCATTGGTCAGTGTTTTTGTTGTAGCACCATGCTGTTTTGGTTATTGTAATTTTGTGGTATAGTTTGAAGTCTTGGGAGTGTGATAGCACCACTCTGCCTCTTTTTTTTTTTGGTCAGGATTGCTTTGGCTATTTGGGGTCTTTTGTGGTTCTATGTAAAGTTCAGTAATGTTTGTTCTGCTTCTTTGAAGAATGTCATTGAAACTTTGATAGGGATTGTATTGAATCTATATATTGCTTTAGGAAGAATGGCCAGTTTAATAATGTTAATTCTTCTAATTCATGAGCCAGGGTTGGTTATCATTCCATTTCTCTGTTTCTATTTCTTTTAGCAATGTGTCAATTTTCGTTGTATAAGTCCTTCACAATTTTGTTAGTTTATTCCTTGGTATTTCATTCTTTTTGATGTCATTATAGATAGAATTACTTTAATTATTTCTTCCTCTTCTAGCTCATTGTTTGCATATAGGAACACAACTGATGTTTGAATATTGATTTTGTAATCTTTCACTTTGCCAGACTGATTTATTGTCTCAGTTAGTTTTTAAGTGGAATCTTTATGGTTTTCTATATATATTATCATAGTGATAGTTTTACTTCTTTCTCAATTTGGTTTCCTTTTATATCCTTTTCTTGTGTAATTGCTCTAGCTAGGACTTCTAATACTATGTTGAATAGTAGTGGTGGAAGTGGACATCCTTGTTTTGTAACAGATCTTAGAGGAAAAGCTTTCAGTTTTCACCAAGAATGATATTAATGGTAGATTTATCATATATAGTTTTTATTATGCTGTGGTATATTTATGTGTCTATCTAGTTCTATTTTTCAAAGATTTTTATTATAAATGAATACTGAATCCTATCAAATGCTTTCTCAGCATCTATTGGTATGATAATATGGCTTTTATCTTTCCTTTTGTTGATGTGGTGAGTTACATTAGTTTTTGGGTGTTGAACCATCCTGTGTCTATGGAATAAACCCTACTTGGGATATGATCCTTTTGAATGCATTATTAAATGTCATTTGCTAAGATTTTGTTGGTGATTTTTGCATCTATTTCATCAGGGAAATTGGTTTGTAGTTTTATTTTCCCACAAAGTTTTATTTTAAATTTTATTTATTTATATATTTCTTGTATCATTATTCATTTTCCTCTCAAGTGTAATCCCCATTAAATTGCCACCATCAAGATACCTGTGAACCGTCACAATATTCTCTTGTGTTCTTCCTGCCCCTGTTTTGATCCCTCTCTCTCCACCTTCCGTGATTATGTCTCCAATTTATAGTTTGCTACTTCTGTCATTTTTCCCCCTTATCCCTTGTATGGTTTCCCTATGTTCCTCCTATAAGTGATGTAGTTTTCTTTTTTTTGTGGTGTCAGTCTGGCTTTGGTATCAGGGTATTGTGGGTATTCATATTTGTAAAATGTGTTTGTAAGTATTCCCTCTTAATTTTTTTGAAAAGTTTGAGAAGAATAGGTGCTAGTCATTGAAGGTTTGGTAGAACTCACTAGTGAAACCAACTGTTCCTGGACTTTTGATTTTTAGGAGATGTTTGATTGCTGTTACAATTTCCTTGCTTGTAATTGGTCTGTTTTTATATTGCCCATTTCCAAGGGTCTCAGTGATTGTTTTTACAGCTGACCTATGGGTAGAACAGGTCTTCTTTGACATGAATGAGAAACAGAATATTCAACAGTGTGGCTTCAGCAGTTTAACCTCTCAGGTGACAGTAAACACAATTTGATTAGTTCATTTGTATATGTAGTAATTTACTTAATTATGCATTTGAATTAATTTTGGGAAAATCTTTCAAGGAACCTATTATATAACATTCTTCCCAAGTATTTAACTAGAAATGGAAACAAAAAATACTTCAAGTAAAGAGTTAGAAAAGATGAATTTTAACCTGAAGAACCTGAAAGCATTTAACATTCAACACATTTTATTGTGTCTTTGGCTTCCATTTTGAACATACTGCAGCATAGTTTTAGTTAATTAAAATAAGATGAGTTTTAGTTAGTCATCACATGTTGATATGAAAGAATATTTTACATATGAAAAAAAGCAGGAATTTTACAGAGTAGACTCACCTGTGTTCCAGTTCTTTCTCGTCTGTGTGATGGCTTGGTCATGTAAACCATGTCAGGCAGAGAATAATGCCAGTTGAAAAGCCAGTGAATTCTCTTAATGCAGATCTAGGATTTCTTTTCCTTTTTTTTTTAAAGATTTATTTATTTATGCATACAAGCTGGGGTGAATGCCAGAGGTTTGGGGGTGGCGAGAGGCTTCACCAGGGACAGAGTGGGGAGCAGAACAGGCAGATTGACGGAAATACACTGCTGAGGGGAGCAGTGGGCGAGGCAGGAGAGGTCTGCCGCAGCATGTGGGAATCTCCCAGGCCACCGTTGCTGACAGCTCCACAGTGCAGTGCTTAACCGCTGCGCCACCAGGGAGGCCTGCAGATCTAGGATTTCTCCTAGAAGTAAGGTTTTCTTTCTTTTGCATTAGTAGGACAGCAAGTGAATTCTGCATTTGTGTTAAATCTGGGTGAGGCTTGAAATTTCTTTCAAGTTTTGTTGATTTACCAATCATTTACATAACTTTATAATTTTGGGAGTACAGCTACATTCTTCCACATGTACACACACTTCACACACCCTTCACCAAAACCCCCAAGCCAATGCCCTGTCATCTTCCCTATTATCTCCTTCCCCCTCCTCCTCACAGTCCACTCCAGTAACCATTTTATTTTGATGAGGCTGAAGTTGTATGATATTTAAGAGTGGATCTAAAAAAATATGTGGTCAAAGGATGAATTTTTCCTCAGTTTCTTCTTCTGCAGTGTCCAAAGATTGTTCATCTGAATCTATTTCCTGTCGATAATGCTTTCTCATTTAACAGCATGTCTTCATGAGTCTGGAAAATGGAACTTTGATTCAGTGATGCTATAGTTATTTAGTTCCTATTGAGTTTTGGGAGCAGCTTTATTTAAAGTGCTTAATTACTTCTAGCTAAGATGAGCTGAAACATTTGGCTTAGACTTGTCACCATTTTGTGAGGAAACTGGATCAAATCTTGACTGATGAATGTGGATCTAAGAGCCAACCTCAGTTCTTGTTTGCTTGATGTTTCTGTTCCTCATACCACATTTACTTTAACCGTTCTTGCCCAAACTTCTTCTTCTAGAAAAGACAGACTTTTGTCCATTCTAATCACCAAAAGTTTGCCCTAGCTCTACTTTTAGTGCCAATTGTCCCTCTCCTAAGGGGAGGCAGATTTTGTATGAAGAGGAGAGCTGGAATAGCCTGTTTAATGCGAAGTAGATTAAGAAGAACAAATATTGGATCTTCAAAATTGAGGGGTTTACAGCATTTGATTTTATCATCTCTACTTCCTTCTTCAGTTTTAATTTTTTCTTCAGTCTCGTGGCCTCAATATCGTTGTATTTTCTGAACTTTATGCTACCATCAACAACTATTTGTGAGAACTGACAATTAATTCTTTATGTGATTGATTGGTAGGGCTTTTAGGAAGAGGAAGCTCTTAGTATTTTAATTTAAAGAGGAACCATAATTTTAGGCCAAAAAAAAAAAAAAAACAAAACCCACCCAACTTTGCAGCTCTTGTGGCAGAACTGCTGGCATTGATTTTGCCAGGTTTGCCAGAGGAGCTTGGATTATTTATATTTCCTACTTACAAGGCTGATGCTGTCAAAGGGGAAAAGGATTTTAACTGTAGACATGAGATTTGGGATATTGTAGGGTGATGCTGGAAAAACTGTTCTTTTTGCTATTTATTTAGCCCGTAAGTTTTTATTGGATATGTTATATCATACATCCTTCTTATGGCATATATCATTTACTGATTTCCAGAAGTTATTCCCTTAGATTTGTAAAATGGTTATGTAGTCACAGGTGGCAAATGGAATAGAATTCTATAAGAGCTTTACTATCGAATATGATTTGAGATTCATGGGTTTGAAAATCAAATTCTTTTAAGTGCATTTTCTTACTATTTAAGAAGATATGATGTTACAAACTGACTTTAGTGTGTAGGTTATTCTATATACCTATGTTTCACTATGTGGGGGGGCATTTGAAGTTCTGATCCCTGGATTCCAATTAGCATCCTTCCACATTAAAGTTTTCTTTAGCCATTTTGAGTTGTTTGTTCCCGCTAGTTACTAATCTGCATTTGAAATGTTTTATGTATCATATAAATATGCTAAATAAAGGATCTTGTATTTTGAGTATATTAAAACAATCTGCCGTATTTACTTAGAGAATTGCCCTCGTCGTGTGTAACTATTTTACTGCTAGTGTGGAGACTTGAGAGTTAGTGGGCGAGTGTTGAGGAGGACCAGCAGGAATTATGCAGAGGCAGTTCTTTGGCCTGGTAAACTCCAGCAGGGCAGTCCAGGACAGATTTGCTTCCTGTCAGCTTGCTTTGGTTAGTGATGAGGATGGTCTTTCACATGAAGGTTGTTGGAAACTTTGAAGTTGAAGAATTATGGACAATGGCTAAACTATTTCTCATGAGTTTTCTTTCCACAGGTATATTGTCTACTATGTATTAGGGTATATTTTAGCTAAAAGTTACAAATCAAGAAACCAACCACCATCCAAGCTAAACAACTGACTCAGCATTTTATATACTGATATCAAAGAACAGTGATAGCAAGGAATAATCACTCATGATTTTAACAAGTATGTGTTCAGTACCTTGTGGGTTTTAAATTGAATGAGATCATCTCTACCTGCCCCCCAGTACTTATAGAATAAAAAAGTGTAAAGAAAAAATATAGTGTGTAATGGAAGTACCAAACAGTGCTGTAAGAGTGCTAGGAGCAAGAAGGAGGTGCCCTGAAGTCTAGCTGGGAGAAGTAGTGAGGGGAAAGAAACTTCAGAGAGGAGGTGATTTTTGTATCTTTCAGGTGAGTAGGAGTTTGCTAGCTTGACAATTTGGGGGAAGTTTCTTTCTGGCAGAAAGAAATATATGCAGTACTAGTGTGTGAAAATATAGAATATAATTTGGGATATTATAAATATTTTCATATGGAGCATGTTTAAGAGGTTAGTCTAGAGATGGAAGAATTTGTTCAACACTCTAAGGAGTTTGAACTGTGTCCTAAAGGGCGGGGAGAGCCAATAACCTTTTTTTTTTTTTTCCTTCAGTTTTTCATGTGTTAGTTACTCATTTATGATAATAGAATGATTGTGTTTCCAAAAGTTATATAAAACATACCACACCACACTCACAACCAAGACACAGAAAGTCTTTTACCATAGTGCATTTTGATCTCTTATTTAATAGTATATCATAAACTTTTAAAATGTTATTGAAAAATCTGGCATACTCATATTTTAATGGTATTATAGTATCCCGTATATTTAGAATTCTGATAGACCTCCCCCATCAGAATCCCCTGCAGTTGTTTGTTAAACCTATGCATTTCCTGGTCCCACTTCTGATCTACCAGGTCAGAATTTATATGTTTGAAATGATGGTTTAGGAATGGTTTAGGAATATGCATTACGAGCTTCCCTCGGGAACTATTATGTACACTGAAGTTTGAGAACACTGCTCTGAAGCATATACTATTAAAAACCATTCTCTTGAGTCTAAATACTTGATGATTTAAACTTACTATAAGTGATACTAGGATGAACACTGTCTACAGATCAAATCACCTTTTCTAGAAATTATATTCTTAGCATTTCTAGAAGTGGAATTATTGCTATTAGTGTCCCAAATATAATGCTAATTGCTTTATATTCAATCTTCACAACAGTCCTGAAAGGTATTTAATATTAATCCCATATTTATATATGGAGCAAAAGAGCAGTACAATTGAATAACTTGCCCAAACTTACAGAGCTAGTGACAGATCTAAGATTCAAAGTTAGATCCTACCAATTCCAAATATCTTTCTAAAGTATCATCATGCTTCTTTGTTCCTTTCGGATCATGTATACCCTGGATTAAAATATGAAAATACCAATATGTTTTAAATTTGTATATAGAAAGTACATTTCCTAAAAATTATATAGTAACATTTCATTTCATTCACAGTTTTCAGTATTTGTGTTCATTCATATTGTAAACATATTTTGCTTTACATTTGCTTTTTGATACCACATGTGCAATGAACTGAATTCAGAGTTAAAAGAAGTTAGATAGAGATGTTTTAGAATATTTGTTAGTCATCACTTTTGCTTTAAGACTGGGTGGAATTATTTTACTCAAAATTTATTGGGTATTTGATGTTATCTGACTTCTGTTATCTTGAAAGGCAGTTGAATACCTTGTCCATCCCATGTCTCCAGGTGGGTGCAGTTTCTCTCTCCCTATTTCTTCCCTCTCATGCAAAAGAGGAAAACACAGTGATTGTGGTAGACTTCATTTAATGAACCTTATCGATGTACCTCTTTAAAGCCAGTAAATCTGCACATAGCTTTTAGCTGAGGTTATTGTTAGTTAACTGGAGGATCAACAAATCTAGAATTAGGCTCTGTAGAAAAGCCAAGAGACCAGGCAGTTTGTGCTTAGAACTGTCCTGTCCCCTCTTTCTGTGTTCTTTTACCCCGTTGCATAGCCTGTCTTCCTTTCTTTGCTCTGAAGTGTTCTTTGACTGCTTTTACCTGAAACTTAAAACTCTCGTTTAGTTTTATCCTGCACCAACAATATTGAATCTTTTTCCCTCATTCCGTACATCTCCATAGGTTTCCATTGCCAGTCGATGGCATAGTAGAAAGAAAGACTAGTAAAATGTAATGGAAAACATCAGTCCTGAGTTTGAATGAACACTGCCATTGGAAGGACATTTGACACTAGCGCCAAGTTATTCAGTGTCTTTGGGCTTCAGTCTTTTTTTTCCTTATAAATTAGGAATGACAATATCTATCCTGTAGAGTTGGAAGGATTAGAGATAATTTATATAAAGTATCTAGCAAAGTGACTGCCACATGGGAGGGACTCAGAATGGGTGTTAAATTATTGCTAACACATTAATGACTGTACAAGGGATAATTGTATAATTTTCATGAGTATCTTTATTTGAATGGGAACTCTGGGTTGTTTGCGTTTTTATAAGTAACTTCTTTAGACACCTAAAGGTTTTTGTGTTAAACTAAATTGTTAATGGTACAGGCACCAAGGCAGGCCCCTGGTGTATTATGTTTGTCCAATCTTCCTTAATCCCGGAGATCCCATACATGCTTAGGTAAGTATGGACTCATCATAGATTGCTATTTTTATCACATAGGTTATAATGTGTTGGTGTTATTATTAATTTGGATGATATAAATTGTTCCAGATGGTGCCAGTACATGTCCTTTATTCTGATTTTTAATTTTAGGAGTGGTACTGGTTGACAAAGATTTAGCATTTGTTTCTTCTATATTCCTGACAAAGCAAATCTGAACAGAGAGAGAGTGTGTTCTGTTGGAGTTGTATGTGCTATGAGGTTAATGGGTATTTAATGAGCTTATCATTAATATTTTCTCTATCTTTCTTTTAAAAGGCATTATTCATTGACAAATATTTTGACGGCATGTACTGTGTGCTCAGCATGGTGACAGTGCTTTGGAGGATAGAAAATACTCTTCTCTTTTGGCCCTTATAAAGTTACACATGAGAGGTAATAGTTACCTATGTAGCAGTATCTACTAGTACTAGGGTTAAAAAGCTCCTGATTCAACTTTTTCTTTTAATCAGTCCAGTGTCGATATTTGGCTCTTGTTTTTCATTAGATATCATCATTTTTCTAAATTTGACCATGAGTCAGGGTTAATTCTTCTTTAATATTCTTATATAATTCTTAAAATAATTACATACTTGTGGAAAAGTTGGACAGTTCAAATAACTTTTTTCTTGTGAATCATTTGACAGCAAGTTGTCAGTCTGTTGTCCCATTACCCCAAACACTTTGTTCGTATTTCCTAAAAAGGATATTTCCTTGGATAACCACAACACAATTGCTGAAAGCAAGACATTAATGTTGCTACATTACAGTCATTAGAACCCATTCCAGTTTTGCCAGTTTGTGTTTCATGGGGACCCAGTACAAAACTGCAGTTGACCTTCAGTTGTCGCACCTCCTTAGTCGTCTTCAGCTTGGAACATTTCCCTAGATAATTTTGGAGACTATAGCTCAGTCATTTGATAAAATGTCCTTACATTTGAGTTTACCTACTGTTTTCTCATGAGTAGATTCAGGTTATGCATTTTTGGCAGGAGTATCACAGAGGCGTGCTGTGTTCTGGTCATTGAATCCTAGTAGGTGGCAAGTGATCCTGATTTGTCTGCTTGCTGATAATGTTCACTTTAATCATTTAGGATGGTGTCTGTCAGACTTCTGGACATACCCTTACTCTTTTTATCTTTGTAATAGTTTTTTTGTGGAGCGATCCATTTAAATGATTCAAATATTCCATTCCTCATCAAGTTTTCGTTTATTCGATTATTTACTTAGGTAAGTATGGACTCATCGTAGTTTGTTATTTTGTCACATGGGCTGTAATGTGTTGGTGTTATTATTAATTTGGACGCTTTAAATTGTTCCCAGTGTAGCCAGTGCTCGTCCTTTTGGGATGGCTTCTTTGAGTTATCTTTTGGGAATTTCTTACTCTGCTTTAGATCAGCCATTTCTCCAAGAAGTCATGGTTCTTTTTATTAGAAAATGGTAACTTGATGGCAAGATTTGGGCACTAGTTGTACTCATTGCTTTTTGAGTGCCACCTTGTTCTGATCCTGTCAGCTTGGAAGTGAAATGAGTCTATTTGCACATAGAAATACTGACATTTACATTTATGTCTATCTAGATGTATTGAAAATGATGAGTTAACAGTGATACCTACGCTACCTGTCTAACTCCAGAGGCAGGATTCAGTTCAGTTTTTCCCTTCTATTTGCAACTTCTTTCTCTAATAGTGAAAAACTTGACTCGTGCTGTCTGGCATGCATATGCTTACTTTATAAACACCCCTCTGTGGATCCAGTCCTCCTCTCCACTGCCATACTGTCCCCTGTGTCCATGTCTTTACTCCACTCAGGCTGTGCTACCTGTTAGGTCGTTCTCCTCTGCGGTCAGCTTCTTACCCTTTTCAGCCCTTGATTCCCAATGCCAGTTGGTGTTTCCAGAGGGATACCGCTTTTTCTTCAAGGGTCTAGGCCCTTTGCTCTGGGTCACCCTGCATAAGGATGTCATGCTCAGTCTGCTTAGGGTGTTCCCCTCTGTCACCACTACATGGGCATCCTGTTCACCCTACTTGGACTTGGGCCCTTCTGCATCATGCACCGTTCTTTGGGGATGCCTTCTCTAACTTGCTTACACTTTGACACTCCCCACCCAGCTTCCTTTAATATGGATATCTTCTCCCCAGACTTTGGCTCTGTCACTCACCATAGTCCTCTGTGGCTTCCCTCCCCCTCTGTTGCGAATGATAACTTTGTCTGCCTTACTCATGTATGCAGGGACTGAATTATTGGAGGAAAAGGGAAATGAGAAGTTAGGAAAAAGAGGAAAAGAAAGTGGAAGAGAATGTGGAAGAGGAAAGTAACAATGCTTTTCTTTTAACCTAGGGTGATGATAATATTATTATTACATCGCTCCAAGTCACCTATGCATATAGCCTTGTGTTGGAAGAAAATTAGGCAAAGGGCAAATAAAAATTCTAGGTAACGTAGAGATTATGACCAAAGTTTAGTGTTTTGTGGCAGTTCCCTTGGACACTGTTTCTCCTTTCACTTAGAGCAGAGGGGATGATAATTTGATAGACTGGTCAACACTTAATGATGTTATCTTTCAACTTGATTGTTGTTGATATGTAGTAGGTCTCTAGACTGACTGACAGACATAAAATGTTTATATATCTTTTGCTCTGTATAGCTAAAAGTCTTCATCATAATTGTTGATGAAGTGCATTCTCAAGAATTTCAGCAAGATGATGATAATGCAAAAAAAGTGTTATGAGAGTATCTGTCATTCACTGAGGAAGTTGAGTTTGCAGAATTTGATAGAGATAAAGATTTTAGTTAGTAGGGTTTTCTTGTTATATGATATTCCCACTATGGTTTTATAAATGTCACAAAAAATGTCAAGAAATTGACCGAGTGTGTTTTAAAATATGGTGAATCTGCGCAGGTTTTATAAAAATGGTTATTATTCTAAATGAACCAGGTCAATAAGAATTCATACTAAGGATTTCCCAGGTTTTAAATTATCAACAGGAAATTATAATTCCTAGAAACAACTAAGCAAAGAAAATTTCAAGAAGCTCTTTAGGAAGCATTTGGTATAGCTGAAAATTACCTTTCTTATTTGCGAAAAGTGGGAAAAATTAGTTGGAAGCATTGCAGAAATAATCCCTTGCTGTTATATTCTGTGCTTTAAAAGACCATTCAGCTTTTTGTGCCAAATTCAAGAAAAAATAAGCAGCAGGCTGTGTTATCAGTTCTTGTTCCCCTTTTATAAGGTCTAGGAAAATAAGCTCAGTGGAAAGATGATAAGCATTCTGGTTTTACTACCAAACAAGGGTACTAAGCAAGCCTGAATTTATATTATACATACTTAAGGTGCAAAATAATATCACGGATCCTTCTCTTTTCTGAACCTCCTTGTTTTCTTATCATCAACAGTGCCTCTAAATAACATAAGACCTTCTTACAGTATTTCTTTTTGTATCTTGGCTGTTTTTATGAAATCCTTCAGCTTCCATAGAAATGGTTCTTAAACTTTAAATTTGTGACATTCATCAGCAGAACAGGGACCACAAAGTATCTCTCCTACCCATACCCTATTAACTTTCAAAATCCAACCACAACACTTGAGTCAGGGACTGACAGATATCTTTCCTCATCAGTATAATACGTACGAGCTTTTTTCCCTGTGATAGAAAGGAGATGAGGGAAAGGGAGTAAGATCCCTGTCTAATGGACCTTCTTCAGAAGTTTTGCTTGCTTGCTCTTTAAAGGGAAATGGGAGTCTAGAAGATTATAGAAGACTATGGATAAAGTTGAACTGCCAGGAGTTGGATAGACCAGGAATTAAGGTAGCAAGGATGAAGAACAGGATCATACAGCATATACTAGGGACTGCTGGATCTCTGGGCTCAATCTTGTGGTTGAGAGAAGAGGACAAATCTCAGAAATGGGGCATGTGGAAAAACATTTTTTAAAATTATTTCTTCTTTATTAATGATGAATCATTATTACATCTGTTTTTTCACAGTATAGGATTTCTCTCCTCACATGTGGTCACTGTAGCTCTCCCACCACTAAAGCACCACAGCCCTCTACCATAGTCCAATGTGCCCTCCTCTCTTCTGTTTGCGCACTCCTCTCTCCCCTCCTGGTCAGCCCTCAAGGATGAGTTTTAAAGTTAGTCTTGTCAGGACTTCCAGTATTATATTGAAAAGCAGTAGTGAGAGTGGACATCCTTGTCTTGTTCCTGATCTTAAAGGAAAGGCTTTTAGCTTTTCACCATTGAGAATAATGTTGGCTGTGGGTTTTCATATATGGCTTTTATCATGTTAAGATATGTTCCTCCTATCCCAAGAATTTCAAGGGCCTTTATCATAAATGGGTGTTGAACTTTGTCGAATGCTTTCTCAGCATCTATTGATAAGATCACATGTTTTTTATTTTTCTTTTTGTTGATGTGCTACTAAAAATGGAGCTACCTTATGACCCAGCAATTCCACTCCTAGGGATCTACCCAAAGGACACAGGAACATTAATTCAAAAGAATACCTGTACCCCTATGTTTAATGCAGCACTATTTACAATAGGTAAGACTTAGAAAAAAATCCTAATGCCCCAAAATAGATGACTGGATCAAGAGTACACAATGGAATACTATTCAGCAATCAAAAAAGATAAGCAAAAGCCATCCACAGCAACTTGGATGGAACTAGATGGGATTATGCTCAGTGAAGTAAGTCAGAAGGAGAAAGAAAAATATTGATGGAGGGATATAGGGGAACCAAATATGGAGGAAAAAATAAACACAACAGAATAAATAAAAATAAACAGACAACCATAACTCAGAGACATCCTGAGGGAAGGGAGAAGGAGAAGGATCAAAATGAGGGTGGGAAGAGCACAAGGGACTATGGTGATGGTGAATGGGTGAACTGGTGGTAGAAATTCTATGGGGACTACACCTGAGAAAAGGGAGCAAACATTGTAAAAATAATAAAAAATAATAAAATAAAATTTTGAAAAATCCATCAAAAAATAAAAATAAATTTAGTCTTTCTGTAATACATCCGAAGCAGAAATCTGTCTTCACCTTTCCTTTACACTTCCCCGCTGTTATGCTTCCCTCACTTCTTTCAAGTACCAAAATACCATGTGATGCAGTTGGGATCAATCCAAGGTGACAGTGGTGTTAGGAGCAGTGTTATACCTGCTGGGGGGTTTCCAGTAGGAGAGTCACTCAAAACAATGCTGACCCTTCTCTCTTTACTGGTTATTGGCTGCGAACATTATCCAGATGCCTACTTGTTACACCTTTTAAAACAATATTTATTTTGGATCAGTGAGAATATCATTTAGAAAATTCCTGGTGACCCTTAGTTGACTGTGGGTCCCAATCTGAATTGAGGACATTAATCTTGGTTACAAATTTATACAGATTCAGATGAAATCCAGGGTTTTCCTGTTTCCTTTCTAGTTGCTAGCATGTCTAGTTTCCCTCCCTCTTTTCTCTGTTTTCCTCCATAATAGTTCAGCTGTTTTCCCTCAGCAACTCAGCTGTGTCAGCTTTCCCTGGTAAGCCCTGGACCAGGAAACCAGAAAATGCTCTATGACAAAAGTGGAATAGAAAGGTTAGGAAATATGAGGGGAAGGTTAAGAGAAAGAGACGTGATTTGATAATGGTTTTCTCAGCTAGTTCATGTGGTTAACTCAGGTAAGTGCCAACAAGGCCAGATACCAGTACTGTAAGGACATGAGGAAACCTTACTGGATAGATGTGCACAGTCTAGAAGAAATGGTAAAACTTATATGCAGGGATTCAAGGGGCTCTACATTTGGTTTTTAGAGCTTTTTGCATAGATGGGCTTGTGCTTTTAATCCATGTCTTAGAAATAGTATTTCCAAACATCCGTAATTGTGAATCTTAAAAGAATTTTCTGTGTCCCACATTTATAAATCACACACTTTACTAATATTTCAAGAGTCCCCTGTCCTTTTTTGCAAATAAAATACTCATTTTGGCTGTTTTCCAGATATGACAGTTGGTGGACATGCTTCAGTAGAGAAAAGGAAATTTTCCCTGCTTATCTACTCTCTCCCGTCTGCCTGAGATAGGGTGTCTGTCAATTGTGACCTGATTTTGAAATAATTTATTAAATAGAGGAATGCATGATGTTATTTAAAAATTTGGTATGACATTGACTTTTTAGTCCTTTATAATAAGCTCTGGACTAAAATCTCTGCTGAGGTTTGTTGCTCCTGGGATTTTAGAAATTTCTTAACTCCTTCAGTGAATGTGAACTGTGTTCAATGTCAAGCATGAGTAATGTTTATTCAGGAAATTAAACACACTTGTTTATTCAGAAGATGCAGTGTATTGTTGTTGTTTTGGGCCATGAAAACATTATTTTGGAAATACATTGATTGTGTAGGTAAGGAGAACATCCTTTTTGTTAGTAGGTGCTTAAGAAAAGTGATCTATAGGTGAATAGAAAACACATATGTGGTTTTAAAAATTGAATGTTTTCATTAGATATGTTGACATCTTTTCATTTTTTATGTTAAAATTTAATATTTGTGCAACAGACAGTAAATTCAGGTTTTCAGTTTGTAATCTTTTCAAATGAAGTTGGGAGAGAAGTTTAAATGAGTGACTTTCCTTTTAAAAAGCATGTCCCTTGGTTTAAAAAAATTATCACTCCCAAATATCTACCCCAAATCTGTATCTCTAATTCAGTCCTCTCTCCTGTACTCTTCAGATAGGTTATTCCCAATGGCTGAACATCTCCTCCTCAATGGAGGCATAAATTGTGAAACACTCATTATCTTTATCCACAGTTCTGCTCTGCCACTTGTGTGACCCCTTTCTTTGTGTTAGTGGCGCTACAGTGCTCCATTCTTCTCAGCTAGAAACCTTGAAGCTGTCTTTGACCCTTTCCCTTCCCACTTGCCTCCATCCATTTTCACCACTTCCAGGAACAACCCTTCCTACCCACTCCTTCCTCTGCCACTAGAGGAATTGTTCTAAAACATGTTGCACTCTGACATAGAAATCAGTGACTACCCAGTGCTTAAATGAATAAAGCCTGAGTACTTTGAAGTACCGTCTAAAGATTTTTGTGAGCAGACGCCTTCTGATTTGCCTCATTTAGCACCAATCCTTTACAACAGCATCCTCCAGCCATATCTGATTCCTGTATGTGGTGTTTTCAGCAGGCTTCATGGACTTCCCATTGTTGCTGACCACCACCCCTCCCCCCAAAAAAAAACATTTTTCCCTGGTGTGCTCAGCCCAACCCTGTTCTTTCTCCTCCACTCAACTACTGCATAACCATCTCTTCTGGGAAGCATTGCCAGATCTCTGTCTTCTGTGCATTCCTGCACCTTGCACACACCTCTATTTTTAGCACATACAATACTGCATTGTGATTATTTGTTTGCATGTTTGCTTTCCCTGTAGACCCTGAGCTCCTTCAGACCTGAAACCTTGGCTTAGTTACTGTTAAAGTACTGTACAGATATTATTTTATGCCTAGAACATATAGGGCATTCGAGAAATTGTTCAACAACCAAAGAGTGAATTGAAACATTCATTAAACACATAGTTTGGACCATATCTTTTTGAACTATATATTTTCCCCATTTTTAATTTATTTTTCAAAGAAAACCTTGGATTGTATCTTTGAGAGCAGTTGTTGAGTGAGAGCACAGTGTGATTAGCAACCTCAGTATTTCAGTGTGAGGAAAAGTATCATTTGCTAGAGAATCTCTTTTGTGTTCGGTATACTGTACTCACTGCTGTATGTGTTGTTTGTAGGACATTGAGACCAAGAGAAATTTAGTAACTGAACCTAAGTAATTGGACTAAGTAAACCACACATTTGAATTTGGAATCCAGGACTGCCTGCCTCAATAGCCAATATTCTTTCTTCATGTTGGAAAATTGTCAGAGATGGGCGGGCGGTGGGGAGGCAAGGGGGTGGAGGAGAAAAACACTTGAAAACAAAGGTGAGATGTGTTTTTAGGGTGAAGGCCAATATGGAACCATAACTTTTACTTTACACTCTGGATTCCAGAGATGTTTGGGAGTCATTTTAGGATAGGCAGTTCTTGCTTGTAGTAGCTTGGAATAAATAAAATCATGAATGAAAAATTGACAAAAAGGAGGGAGTAAAAGCAGAATGAAAGGAAAGAGTTATAAGATAATTTTGCTCAGTAAATTTATATGGGGTTAATGGGAATGCTGGTATTCACTGAGCATCTGGTGTCTGCTAGTCTTACAGATTTATTATCACTTCTCACAGCAGACCTAGCGGGTAAGTATTATTTTTCCAGTTTGCACGCGGTTGAAGTCCCATTAGACTTCCACCTGGAAAGTGGCTAAACATCTCGCTCGAGGTCATGAAGACAGAACCTGATGGAGCTTGGGTCAGACTCTGTATGATTCTACCTTATGAGGAATGGAGATAATCTCAGTTGTAGCTTCAGAGACTCAGTGCAGCTGATACGTAACTGTATTGTCATGATGAATTACCAGGTGTCATATAGAGGCATAATCACTCCAACCAGGTGTGTCTTTTGTGCTGCTCAATTGATAACTAGTATTTTTATGTATTTAGAGGGAGAAGGAATGTAATAGAGTTATGATCTCTTTTGGGGGGAACTCCACCTTATTGCTCTAAAATTGAGAAATTATACCAACTAAATATGGCATGAAAACTGTTTAACAACTGCTAAGGCACAAACACTGACCAGTCACTGGTTGCTGGCGTTAAACATCTCCAGATGGAAAGAGCACTGTAGCCCTGAATCAGTCTGGGCTGCGCACAGAGTAGTGGGCTAGGTCTGTTGGAAGCTTTGTTATCTGTTCCACTGAGAAGAGATTTTTCAGTGTGTAATGTCTTACAGAATTATTCTATCACCAGATTAGTTTATATATGCCAACCCAATTAGCATTTATAGTGAGAATGACATTTTAGGAAAATGAAAGGAAAAGAGATGTAGTAGAATAATGAAATGCTCATTTACATGATGTACCACCTTGCCTAAGACACAAAAAAAGCTTTACTAGTTTGGTATTTGATGTCTCGTTTATCCATCTGCTTATTCATTTGCTCATTCACTCATTTTGTATACTTTTATTTTGAGACTTGTTTTTATCAGTAAGAAGAAGGATTTTTTTCCCTTTTAAGCTAGAAAACAGGGATAATCTGATCATAATCAGTGGAACTATGAATGATTTATTTACATATCTGATTTATATATTAAGTTGTCAACTGTTTAATATGGGGTCATATTTTTTTAATTCCCCTGCCCTTCAGTGCCTAACACAGAACTTCAGTAAATATTTTGGTAAGCAGGCCTCCCTGGTTGCACAATGGGTTAAGTTGCAGCACTGTGAAAGTATCCCAAGCCACTGCAGCATGAGTTTGCTACCTGGCCCGAGAGCTTCCCACATGGCATGGCAGACCTCTCCTGTCTTGCCCTCTGCTCTCCTTAGCAGTGTATTTCAGTCAGTCTGCCTGTTCTGCTCCCCACTCTGTCTCTGGTGAATCCTCTCACCCCCCACATCTCTGGCCTACACCCCAGCTTGTATGCATAAATAAATATTTAAAAAAATATTTTGGTAAACTGAACGAAAGAACTCAGAAACCAGTGAATCTAAATATATGTTCTTTTTGTCTTAAACCCGCCGGTTGTTCGTTCATGTGTTCCTTCAGTGACCATGTAATGAACTCTTAAAACCTGTAAGTGCCTGCTGTAGAGATAGACAACAACTCCTGAGGTGACTGCTGAAGGAGGAGATTAAATGTCAAGGCTCCAGAGTTAGACAGGAAAAGGCCTTTTAAAGGCTGCTCTGATGTGTAGTGTCAAAACACTGTCACCCTGGGGTGTAGGGAGCAGTGGGCGAATAAGATTAATCAGGTTGGGTTGGAGATCAGACTGTGTAGAGCTCTAGTCCAGCAAACAAGGGCTTGAAGTCCCCTCATTTCCCATAGTGAGAAATAAGCGAGGGAATTTTGGGAATGGAGAGAGACAGTAGTCCCTTAGGCGTCTAGATGTCGGGAGGAAGCTGAGGATGTATCTGTCAAAGCATTGTTGGGAAAAGACAAAGTTTCAATGGTCAAAGGGACTGGGGACACAGTAGGTCAGAGAGCAGAAGGGTGAACTTGAGTCTAATGTAGTTTTACTTGATTGTTGAGCTATGTGTAGGTCTTTGAATATGAATGAAGTAGCTTTCCCAAACTTGGACTGTCAATATTTTGAGCCAGATAATTCATTGTCGGGGGTGAATTATAGGACTGCTGCATCCTTGGCTTATACCATTAGATACAAAAAATATCTTTAGATGTTGCTGAAAGTTACCCTGGGAGGTAAAATCCCTCCTGGTTGAAACTAGGTGTTTCAGAGGTGTATGAATGAAGTAGCCAGTGTTGATGAAAGAAAGGGTGATGAGAACAATGATTCTAAATACTGTGTGTTACATTTTTTAATATGAATCCCAAAAGGAATCAGGACTAAAAGTAGCCTAATTGTGAAAATGAGTTGGTAGAGATGAAATAAATTTCAAGAAGCCTTTGCATTTACAAATGCATGGAAATAGGAATCATAGAATTTAGTGGTGAAGTAGTGTTAGAGAAAGAAGATTGGAGTCACTGTAGTTAGCCATAATTTAAGAGAACTTTGAAGGTCATTTAGAAGATTTAATTAACCTGGAATTAGGGTTTCATTAGTCTGAAATTAGCCAGGAATATGTGTTAAAAGAATTCCAATATTGAAGAATTTATTAGTATTCAATTTCCATTTTCATTTTTAACAGTAAAAAAATGCTTTAATTAAAAAATTTCAAGTTTTGTTTATTTATTTTTTTTGTATTTTATCTAGATCACCTGGTGTCACTGTCCTCAAGCTTGCTGAGCAACTCCCTAGTATTACAGTCACTATTGGGATAAATACAAGTTTTATGTATGCTGGAAGAGTACTTTGTTTATATTTGTGTCCTAAAAATTTAGCTTCATTTAGATTTTTCCTGATGTTGCTATTTCATTCACCCATAGTGAATGAATGAATTAATGAATGAACACTCCCTTCCACAGTCTTCCCATAAGTGCCCTATTACATTTGTCAGAGCAGCTGTCCCAAACCTTTCCCTCTATCCATAAATAACATATTTGTTCTCAAAGGATAACTTGGGTTTTTATTCAACTGAGATTTAGTACATTTTGCCTGGAGAGTTTTAGAATTTTCTCCTCCATACTTTTCTCCTTTTATTTTTATTATTTTATCTTTCCCTCCATTTCCCCCCCATAATAAGAAATGCCCCTCCTTTTTAGTAAAACCAGTCTCTGCACCTGTGCTCATGATTATGTATCTTTCCTTTATCCACCAAGCCTTTGTTGGTTATCATTCATTTTTCCTCATTTTTGAATTTTTTAGTCTCTTCTGATATCTAAAAATGAAGTTATTCCATGATCCCGATGAAGGGACGAAGGATTGGACTCTACTCCATTTACAACAAGGAAAAGTGGGGATTTATAGCTAAGGCAGAGGATGGGGGTCAGTGAAAGACAAATTTCTAAGAGGAAGCATCAGGAGTAAGGGGGCTTTGTCTAAG
Organism: Scalopus aquaticus; assembly: GCA_004024925.1. NCBI lineage: Eukaryota > Metazoa > Chordata > Mammalia > Eulipotyphla > Talpidae > Scalopus > Scalopus aquaticus. Next base: position 87,388 of record PVIJ01005633.1, read on the forward strand.
CTGACCCACCTGCATTCTTGCTGAGGGCTGGCCAGGGTGGTCTGACATTACCAGAAGCATGGTGGAGGACGCTGAGGGTGAGCAGCTGCAGAGAATGAGGGTTCTGGCTAAACCGAGCCAGCAGGATACTTGCTATATCAACAATGCAGAGATGAACAAGCAAGCCAAAAAAAAAAAAAATTCTGATGAGAGTTTAGAAGACCATGAGTGGAATTTAGTCAACTCTTTGTTACTTTTCTTACATATTCCTGCTCAGGTTTCTCTTTCTTAAACAACAAACTGAAAAAAAGCCTTTTGAAATAAATTTAAAACTTTCCATGACTTCACTGTTTTGTTCAATTCTTGCTTCTTGCCCATTTCAGTTTTTCTCTTCCTTTTCACCATCAGATTATTTGAAAATTAATCTGCTTGAGTACCTGCTCTTTCACTTTTTGGATCCATGTGCTTTTGAAACTTCTCCAACTTCACTGATAGCTTCGTCATCACGAAGACATCCCCATCCTGCTTAGCCAGCTCATAGGCTGCAAAGCAATTTTAAATGATTATTGTTTTAATCATTGAATCTTAGGATTTTTATGCATCAGTGTAGCAATAGACACCTGACACAAATGGGATACAAGAAAAATGACTGAAGGAAATTATGAAAGAAATATTACAAGGAAATTTCCTGATACTAACAGATGTCTCCAGTCTGAAGAGGCTCCATAAATAATCAGCATAATGGAGGAGACCATGAAGTGACGTCATTGACTTGTGATGTCATTCATATTTAAGATTATGAAGGATTAATATAATTTTGAAATGCTTTATGGAGGGCATTTTAAAGTGAAAGAAAACATAAAAACAAGTTAAGTAGAAATGAATAGAAATCAGAATGGCATCAAACTTTTAACCAGCATTGGAGTGTAGAAGACATTAATGGTGCAATGCTTTCAAAATAACAAAGGAAAATACTTTTCATCCTAGATTTCTCTGTTTGTCAATCTATCGATTAGATATGAAGCTAGGATGGAAAAGTTCTGAGACATGGAAGGATTAAAACAATTGTTTTATATGTGCTTTCATAGAAAGCTTCTGGAGGATGAACTCTCATAAAACAAGGGAGGAAATCAATAAAGAGGAAGACTTGGGATGCAGAAAAGAAGAGATACAATAAAGGAGAACAGAGAAAGGAAGTTCCAGGAAAACAGCTGTTTACTAGTTTAAAAAGCAGAACAGCTCAGGGAAAGAAAAAGAATGGAGGACTGTGGGAGTGTTTTGGGAAGAACAAATAGAAACGATGAGCTGTTTGTTATGTCTGTACATTTGGGAAAAAATTGACAGTTGACAGATGTTGGACTTAGAAAAAAACAGATAGGTAGATGAAAAACTAAGCAAATGAAACACGTGATAATTATAACTCTAGAAAGAAATTTTTCATGAGTATGGAAATATAATCCTATCACATTATCTGGCACAGTAGACAACTATGTAGTTATAATGACACTATAAACTACAAATTTAAATATATGTTTACACTGGTAGAAAAAGGTGTCCATGTGGTGGGGGAGCAGTGTGGGGAGGAAGGCTCATGGTGTAAGAGATTCAAATGATAATTTTGAAAATTGGCCAATCAAGAAATATCTGTATAAACTTTGTATTGATACTTGAACCAGAATAACTACTCTGAGGGTGGGAACAGTGACTTTTGAAGCATGAAACCAGAACAAAGACTGGAAAAATATTTTTTGCAAAGGAGAAGAAAGTGAATATTTTAGATTTTATGGGCCATCCATCTTTGCTATTGTAAGGGGAAGCGGTCATTGACAGTTCATGAAGGAATGGATGTGCAGGTTTTCTAGTAGAACTTTACAAAAACCTGTGGGTCACAGTTTGCTAACCTCTTGACTAATGGCAAAGGGAAGTGAGGTGGGTGGGTAAATTTTCCCTTCCTAATTCAACCTCACTTTTTGGACTTTCTGCTTTTATTTTCTTAAATGTAGAGTAAATATAGAATAATGTTCCATATCAGTCCCCCTTCTCATTTTTAATTGCTGAGAACCTAGTTAAACTACTGTAGTAACCTATAGCCCCAATATTTGGCCTCCCCAAATGTACGTGCAAACTGTATTTGTCAAGAGTTTGTGCTGTTGTTTATCTGAACTACTTAGCATTCTTCAGACATTGACCCTAATTTCTTGCTTTTGTGCTTTATTTTGTTTCTCCTGGAATTTTTCTTTTTTTAATGTCTCAGCTTAATAAAATTATATATCTTTGCAAGTTTGATCTGAAATAACTGACTCTCTAGGAAACAACTCCTGATATCTTTTCCTCTGCCTCCAAATTAACATCCAACTAGTAAAACAGATTTATGCCTCCATTAGGAGAGATTGACTTTAGGGCCAGTCAGTCCTGTTTATACCCTACCAAATACTTGGTATATGACCTGGAAAAAATGTTATTAATCTGTCTGAGCCTTTGATTTTCTTATCTATAAACATGTCACATTGTTCTTGACAGGACTGAAAATAGTAGTTTAATATTGTTTTCTTCCCTTCCTTTCAGTAATGAAACCCAACTTCATGTTATACTCATTTGTGTCCTTCTCCTGTCTCCCAACCCTGAGACTTGAGCTCAGATTGTGTCTTCCTCATCTTCAGTATCTGAAGTAGTGCTCGGTAAATTTTGGTTTGATTGTTTGATTGAATTGAATTAAGAAGGAAACACCGCAGTGTTGATCTTTAGCTGAAGAATTCTGATTTCCTGATAAAATTAAAGAAATTTTATATTCTACACTTTGACTGTTTCCTATTCTCTGCTGCATGGTCTGTTTTTGTAAGTTCACTTTTGTTTTCTCCCATGTTGCAAAGGAGGTGCAATATTGGAGAGGGGACTGCGATGACTTGATTTTTCCTTTCATGGGATCTAAGCCATATGTTTGTATTGAGTCAGCTACTCCAGACTCTGAATTCTCAATCAGATGGTCAGTAGCATTAATTGAATTCCCAATATGTGCAAGGCTACTCTGGGTGCTGTCACTCAAGGAGGTGTAACCATCTGGAAGAACTTTTTCAAAGAACTCAGAATAGGAGAATATGTCTCTTTTTATCTAAAATTAAATGATACTAATTTTGACAAAGTAAATAGCTGGCATCAGTGCTCTTTTGCTTCTCTTCTCTCCAGTTTTATCATTCTTTCTTCCAGCCTCCATGGGAAGGTGTCCTCCTTTTTGTCTGTGACTACTTTTTCCTTGATTTCTTTCCTTCTTATTGGTAATTTATGTAATACAGGATTCTGACATTTAAAGTCTTCTTCAATGTATTTTAGCTTGAGGATTACTTTAAAACTGTATGTATGTATATGTGTTTATATATATGTTTGTGTGTGCATGTTTGTGTGTGTGTATGTATATAAATAATAGGGAATCTTTAGATTTCTTGCCATAATCCCCAGCACTGTGGATGTCATGGATGTTATCCCCTTGATTATATTAGGTTACATAGCAAAAGGGATTTTTGAGGTATAATTCAGGTTACTAAATAGTTGGTCTTAAGTTAGGAAGCTTATCTAGTCAGGCCTAATATAGTTAAAAGGTTTTTTTTTTCCCCAGCTGATAGTAGAAAGGGAAGTCAGAGATTCAAAACCTGAGAAGAATCCATTGCATTGTTGCTGGTTTAAAAATGCAGGGCAAGGATTGAATAAATCAGAGAGCCCTCAGATTGATATTGAGGGACTTTTGTGATTTAACCCGTTTAATCTTCATGTTCTACTCTTATTTTCTAAGCAAATTGTTGGTTTCCTGCCTCTGTTATTCACTTACTTAAAAAAGATTAGCTGAATGTCTATAATAAGCCAGATATTCCCCTAGGTACTGGAGAGATAATTATAAAGCGATAGTCTCGACCTCTCAGAACTTGAAGTTTAGTTGGAGAAATGTTAAATAATACAATTACACATACAATTTAATTGCAGTTATGAAGCATGTTCCCTAATTAAAAATGAAGCCTACCACATTCATACTAATTCCAGTTTGTCTTAAAACTAACCAAGTTGCCCTTTCTTCTGTGATTCCTTTCCTTATCCACTTAGAACTCATTCTCCATATCTGGTTCTGCTTTACCTCTACTGTCTCACTTTTTGCTTTGTGTGATTATGTGTGAGTATTCTTTTCCTTACAGGTTATCTAAATAATTAGTGTGGAATTTGAACCACTTTCAAGTCAACCTTGAATTTCTAGGTATCTTATAGCAAGTGGATGCATTAAATAAGTTATATTGTGGGCCAGTCTTCTCAAATTTTTTTTCTAAGTATCAGTTTTTTAAAACAAATCATTAAATTTGTTTGGGACAAATCTAGTAATTAGTATTAGAAAATGTAGATTCCAGTTAAGTTGGTCAGTAATCATCAGTAGATTTCATGACCAAATTCTAAATGGATGAGCTTTAGGAGTTTCTTTTATTTCATGTTCTCATTTAATCTCCACCACAGACTTCACAAGCAGATTTGGGGATCTCTATTAGTGTAGATTGCTGGAGTGTGGGAAGACAGAAAGATACACTCCTAGTATGTGTAAGATATGCAAGTGGAAAAATGAGTATTCTTTATTGAGACGGAGTTCTTGAGTACTAATTTGGCCATTTCTGCTAATTTTTTCCTTCTGCATTTAGATTTTTATTTACCATCATCTGCTTATTTTATATCTGGTATTCTAGTATTCTGTTCATTTTATCATCTGGAATCAGAAGACCTCATTTTATTTAGTGATATTAACTATAGTTGTGGTAATAGTGGTATACAGTTCTGACTACTGTGCTGCTGCTGTTTCCCCTTTTGATTATTATGTTAGAAACTGTGAGAGACTGGGGAGCAGTGTTAGGCTTTAGTCAAAGTGCATCCATTTCCTGCATTGAACTAACTTTCAAGACTGGAAGCTACAACTTTGATCTCATTAGCAGTAGCTGATTACCTCTACTTTGGTAACCTGACTAGATGAACCAAATATAGTTCATATGTCTTCATCCTTTTATCTAACTCCAGGGTGTTAAGTGCTGAATCCCATGGCTTCTCAGTCTCTAGTAAGTCAGTTGGGCTTCCTTACATGTTCTTGCAGGGCAGTATTCTAGAGGGTAGGGGTGGAAACTGCATGATCTCCTAAAACATAGTTTTGGAAGTTCCATAACGTTGCTTCTGCCATGTTATTTTGATCAATTTAAGTCAGGAGCAGCCCAGATTCAGGGGATGGGAAAGTAAACAGTACTTCTTGATTGGAGAAACAACTATGCCACATTGCAAAAGGGTGTATATTCCAGAATAGAAGGTATTTGTAACTATGTGTTAGAGCTTCCCTCAAGGACTTTGCTTATTTGGGAGGGGTATCTTATTGATTTATAAGTACTCTTTATGTGATGTGGCTGTTATTTCTGCCTTTGATAGCCTGGATTTTTGTAGATGAGGTAGTAAAATATGGAGAAGTTGAATAACTTGCCCAGGATCACACAGCTGGTAAATGAGAGAGTCTAGACTCACACTCTATTCTCTGACTCCATAACCTTGCTATACTGGCAACTTACTATAGAATTGTCTTTAGGTAGTTCATCTCTGAAAGCAGGGAGACTTTATTTACCATCATGTGTTTATTTTATATGTTTTATACAAGGTAAGCAATAGAAGGAGTGGGAAAGTAGATATATTATTAAATATTGGTAGGAAAATGTAATATTTTTAGGTTAGATAGAATTTCTGTGGCTCCTAATGATTTTCTTTTTTTTTTTTAAAGATTTATTTATTTATATATACAAGCTGGGGTGTAAGCCAGAGGTGTGGGGTGGTGAGAGGATTCACTAGAGACAGAGCAGGGAGCAGAACAGGCAGATCGAAATACACTGCTGAGGGGAAGTAGCGGGCGAAGAGAGGTCTTCTGCGCCATGTGGGAATCTCCTTGGCTGGGTATTGAACTCATGCTGCAATGGCTCTGGATAGCTTCATAGTGCTGCACTTAACCTGTTGAGTCACCAGGGAGGCCCCTCTTAATGATTTTCAGTAACTGTTAATGATTAAAATTGCTGTCATCTCTCCTCATTGTTTGTCACTTATCATATCTTAGTTTGTTCATCTAGCTGTAGCCATGTAAATTCCTAGGTCTACTGTATAGCTTGTCTATGCTCTTAGAGAATAGGCAGAATAAATATTATCTCTTCTTTCCCAAAGGCAGATTTTTCCAGATGCTTATTAGACTTGAGGAAGATTTGAGGTGTGGGGATCTTTGAGATTCCCTGTTAGGGGTTGGCAAACTGTGGCCTGCGGTCCAAATCCAGCCTATAGCTTGCTTTTTATAAATAAAATTTCACTGGAGCACAGCCATATCCATTCATTTACATATTGTCTATGGTGGCTTTCCTGCTGTGATGCTGAATAGCTCTGGCGGAGTTAGGACTCATGGGCACTTTTACAGAAAAAGTTTCTAGATCTCTGTTCTATATAATGTGAGGTCTATTTGGGTCATTCTGTTGAACATGTGAGAGGCACAGCTGTGAGGCTGACTGGCCCTGGTGTCACTGTGTCTTAGCAGACATAAGTGATTAAGTCTGTTAGTTCATATTTCTGGTCTAACAAAGCACAGGTCCAGAGCAAATGTGGTAGAATGACCATTTTAAGATGAGGTCATTTATCTTGTTCCGTATTGTGGGTGGATGTTCTTGAGTATGGTTTGTTTACCAGGTATTACTCATAACTTCAAGTAGCAGGTAAGAGACTTGCTTTCACCTGTATCTGGGAGACATATTGGTATACGTTTGTCCACTTCATTTATTCTCACGCCTGGTTTAAGATGATGATGTTGCAGCCATGGGACTGACCCCGATGTTCACAGACTGAGCATTCAGAGATGCCTCTGTGCACTTGTGTGAACGCACAAGTCATGCCTTTCACACTCATCTCTTTATGTCATCAGCTTTATTTAAAGTAAATGCATGTTCCCTCCACTTATTTTGCTTTTACTTCCTGAAATTTTAGAAATGTGATTATGCACTTACTAATGTTACAGGAATGATTTTCTCAGGCAACCATGCATATTTTATCTCCCTAAATTGTCAGTGAAAGTACTTCTTAACTGTTAATGATTTGCAAAGTACCCTTTTTATTGTGTGTAATTCAAGGAAATTAAAATAACTCTCTAAGATATGCAATAAAAATAACTTTATTAGCTGTCCATTTGGAAACAGGTTATTGAGTCACTTCTTCTGTCATAGAAAAATGAAATAGCTGTGAATCTCCTTTTACAAAGGAGAAAACTGCTTTATTCTGGGCAATGTTTTCTCACATGTTTTGTGTTTTACAAGTAACTAACTCACTGTACTTTAGAAAAAGTGGACTCTAAAGAAGTACAGTGACAGTTGAATTCTTTTTTCTGCTTCTCACTGTTGAGTAATAAAAGAAATTATTTTAGTTACATTTATGATTCTGATAAAATTGTGCTAATTTATCACTTCCACCCCTTGTGAAAATATCTGTGTCACAGGAGCCTGGGATGATAGAGCTTCTGAAAGAAGGTTATTAAGGACCGTTAGTTGTAGGTAGACTTACCTGGCTTGTTTGTTAGGAGCATGTGTCCTCAAACAGGTACTAATTGTCATTTAAGAAAAGGTGATGCTAAGTTTCAGGAATGAATGGGACAAGGGTATTGTTAGCAGAGCTCTTTTTTCAGCTCTCATCTCTGCTTCAGTGTGTTTGTTTTGTTCTCTTAGGTCTGGTTCCTGCATGTGACTGCTCATAGAAAGTCAGCTCTCTTTTAGTTTATGAATTAACAAGGCAAAAATCTCATATACATGTGTCACTCTGATTGCCTCATTTAGGTCAGATATCTTTCCCTTCACTCTGGCCAAACAATGGCAGCCTGGAGAATAAGCAGGATTTTCAAGGTGGGAGCTCATAGTGTAACTACATAATGATAGACATGGAGTAGGAATATTTTTGAGAAGGTGCAAAATGGGAGACTTTTCTAGTAGGGCCATTTAGGGATTAATAAAGAATTATCTTCCTTTTATCAAGTTTTGGCTTCCTTCAAAAATCTCCCTTGAATATGTCCTTTCCTGTTCTCTTCCAGCTTGGTTAATGCTCTTACGTTAGCTATGAAAGGCTTTGTTGAAACACACTTCTGGTCACGATCCTCCACTATTTAAATCCTCTAAAAATGGCTAGTCACCTTCTTATAAAAGTGTGATATCCAGGGCCTCCCTGGTGGTGCAGCGGTTAAGCGCTGCGCTGTGGAGCTGTTGGCAGCAGCGACGTGAGTTCGATGCCCGGCGGGGGAGATTCCCACATGGCGGCAGCAGACCTCTCCTGCCTTGCCTGTTGCTCTCCTCAGCAGTGTGTTTCCGTCTATCTGCCTATTCTGCTCCCCACTCTGGTTGTGGTGAACCCTCTCGCTATCCCACGCCTCTGGCCTGTACCACAGCTTGTTTGCATAAATAAATCTTTTTTAAAAAAGTGTGATATCCAGAGCATTTTATGATCCTTATCTTTTGTGATTTCTTATCTTGGCATTCTCCCATGGACTTAGACATATCACACTCCTGGTGGTTCTCCAAATGACTTTGCATATACTCTTTCCTCTTGGAATGTTCTTGCTTCTCTGCTTCTCACAGCTAACTTCCATTCATACATTGGCACGCAGAACAGGCATTGCATTCATAGGGGTTATGGTTTTACATGACTGTGTCTTTGGTGCCTAACACATTGCAGATAGTAAATGCTTGTGAAATGGTCAGATTAGCCCTGAAGGGTCAGAGTCCATGCTTTTATGTCCCTGCAGTGCTTCCATTCCTGCCATCCTGGCTGTTCTGTTTGCACAGTCACCTTGTAAGCACTGAAGGGGCTCAGGACAGGCTGGCTGGTGCTCATTGCAGGAGTCATCTTTCCCTCCTGTGCTCTCTGTGCTCTGCTGAGTTTTTACACTTGGTGTCCACTCCTTTAGGTTCATCTCCTTGTCTCTTTCCCACGCCACCTTGGTCTGATCATCCATGGTTGCTCCTTCCAGGTCCCTGGTCAATTAGTAGAACCACTAGCCACTGCCCTCGCCACACTCATATAAATATATTTTATAAACTTTTCCAGCTTTCTAAAATACGTCTGTTTTGTGAAGTGAGGTGCTCCCATCACCCTAGCTTATGCTTGGACTTTAACAGGGATGATGACTGTGTTTTGATGACCTAAGTGCAGCATTTATTTCCTGAATGGTTATTTTGAAGCTGTCTTTTTTTTTTTTTAATTCCACCTTTGGTAATCTGTTTTATTTTGTAAGATGGTGAGAGAAAATGAAAATTTCTATTCTGTAGTTCTACAGGAACTATGCTATTTATGGTTCTCTTAGGCCTTAGGAAAATCCTTTCTTAAGGTACAAATGGTAATTATAACTTTTTCTCAGAGGAAATGGCTTTCACACCAGTGAAACAAAGATGTAAATTTAGAACATAAAATTTGATGTTTCCTATTTTAAATTTATTTTGTTTCTGCTTCTGTTTGATTTCATCATTATTTTTTCATCAGCTAGATCAAGGGAATGAAATTAATTTTTCATAGGAGCATTTCAAACATCAATTTTACAGTTGCAGCTTTTTTTTTTTGCAACATCATTTGCATTTATTTTATATTGACTTTATTCCAGGGCCATATATTTTTATTTCTTCACTTTCTTCTAGGATATCTTTTTGTTCTGGTTTTGGAACCAGCTACTCTTTATCAGTAAGGGTCATCTTAGTGTGCCAGGGATGACCTGCTTAGTGACCAAAGGGAATCTATATCTAAATTCTTAAGTTCAGCATTACTTTCTGCATGTTTTAAGCCTGTACAGTAAAAAAATCAGCATTTTTGGGGGGGCCCAGCCCACTGTGTGCCCTGGGCACACCTGATAGCTCCACTGTTATGTTGACAGAATGGCACACATTGCTTCTCTAGGTGATGTCTTTCAGGTAATTGGTAACTTTCAAGATATACATACTCGAGGCCTGGGTAGTTTTACAAAGGTTATTAGAATGAAAATAAGGATTCAAACCTTGTATTACATGACTTTGAAGGGTTTCCTGGGTCATGTAAGTAGCAGTCACCCAAGTTTCCTTACAGGAAGAAGTCAGTAGGAACTCTTTGGAGGGAGAGGCAATTTAGAGAAGGAATGAGAAAGAGTGAGTGTGGTAGGAGAAAAATGCTTATGGGATTATATAAATATAAGGGTCTTGTGACCTCAAATGAAAGCCAGTTATTTCACTAACAAATGGGTTTATTTGAAACACCTGCATGGGGGTTTGTAAATGCACGTCTCGTGTCAAGACTCTCATGCACGGCTGGAATCAGAGGCCAGCAAATCCCTAGCCAGACTTTGGAGAACCTCCTTTTTCCTAACATTGGGGCTGGAGAGGCAGTGTCACTTCTCATTACTTCATATTGACCATATTGCTGACCATGCATCCATGGGCACTCTCTTCTAGCCTCCTGACCTCCTTTCAATAGGGTTTCTATATATTAATGTTTACAGGTCACAGAAAAAATTTTTTTATCAAATTCTTCAGCTGGATAATATATGTAATTGGAGGATAATAATAGCTAAACAATTAATAAAGTAGTCATTTTTCCTTGTCTTGGACTCTTGGAAGTTGCACTACTATGCGTCTTGCTGTAGCTTTCTTTTTTTTAGGTAGCTTGGGGTTCTTTTCACTTCCTATATTTGTATGTTCAGTTCCTTCAAGTTTGGAAAGCTTTTTTCCATTATTTCTTTAAATGATTTTTCAGTTCCCTTCTCTGTCTCTTCTTCTGGGATGTCTATGATTCTTCTCTTTCCTTTCTTCCCAATGTCAAATGATTCTTTATGTGTTACTTCATTTTTTCCCCTTTGTGTCTCTTTCTTTTTCTATTTTCATTCTTTCCCCATTTGCATCTTTGAACTCTTTGATTTGATATTCCATTTGGTTTATTCTACTTCCTTCAGAATTTTTCATCTCCTCTGTTGATCTTCCTACACCCTGCAATTCCATTAGTTTATTATTTAAAGTTTCAATTTTGATCTGTTCTTGATTATGTTTCTTATAGCATTCTTTTGCTTCCCTGAGGTTTTTTTTTTTTTTTTTTTTTTTTTTTTTTTTTTTTTTTTTTTTTTTTTTTTTTTTTTTTTTTTTTTTTTTTTTTTTTTTTTTTTTTTTTTTTTTTTTTTTTTTTTTTTTTTTTTTTTTTTTTTTTTTGCATATCTCTGGATTTTTTTCCCGAATTTTCTTTGTATTATTCCAATTCTTTTATTTTCTTAATCATAGAAATTTTGAATTCTTTGCCTAATAGGTGAAAAAGTTCTTCCATGCTTTGTGGTTTGGTTCTGGAGTTTTGTTTTTTCTCAGTGGTGTATTGTCCCCCCAAGGACTTGCTTGTCTATTTGTATTTTTCTTTCTCCCCATTGTTTGCTCTGGGCTTGCCCTGCTGTTGGGGCTTTTGTTGTATGTGGTTCCTTTTCTCCCACTGTTCTGGACATTTGCTTTTGGTAGCTGGGACCTTATGGGGTATGGGGTGGTACTGGGATCTCTCCAGTAGCTCCTCAGAGTGTTCTTCCTGTCAAGGGGTCACTAGGGCTGGGTGGGAGGCATGGCTAGGGTTGTGTGGTGCTGGGGAGCTCATCCTGATGCTCCTCAGGGCTTTCTTCCATTCGGACTGCCATCTGGAACTGGGTGGGATTTGGTGATTTTTGAAGATTGGTGGTGGGTACTTAGGGATTTGTTAAATTATTCTGTCTACTTTTGAGTATGTTTTGCATTTTTCATGCAAAACTTTTTCAAATAAAGGTAAATCATGTTATATATTGGTAGTGGATAGTACTGCACTTCACAAATATGTTAATTATGCTTTCATTTCCCAGTTATAGCTAATATTTTCACAACTGAGTAACATTAGTCACAAAGACATAGGGCAGAAAATAAACAAACCATTTCTTTTGCCAAGGTGGTTGTAGAGAGGAGATTCAGAATTTTAAATAAGTATTCTGTGAACTAAATGGATTTTTAAGCCCATAGGACCCAGAGAAATGTCTGTTCTAGTTTCATACTTGCAAATGAGATTAGAATTTGACTGGGCTGGTTCATTTGTGTCATGACTCTGAGTCTGGGTCTCAATTTTTGGTTCTGTGATTTCCTCCATCCCATCAGATACCTGTGTACCATGAAATTCTTTCAGGTTATTAAACCCAGTGGCACATGCAGGGAGATGGCTAACATGGCAACAGTGCTCTGTGATCTCAGTTCAAGTCGTAGCTCTGCCACTTACCAGCTATGAAACTAAACTATTTCTTTCACCACCCTAAGTGTCAGTTTTCTCATATATAAATTGGAACATAGTATGTTCTCAGTACTTTATATTATTATCATCATGCCATTGTTATTATAACTGTCACTATTGTTATGACTACTATCTTCATACAATCAAGGCAACTAGAAATTTTACATTTAGAATTTTGGCAGATAACCTGTGGGTTGATTATTGAGAACTTATTGTAAATCGGTATGTTTATCTGTATGTATGTATGTGTATATATCTATACAAATGTGTATGTGTAGTCTGGAACATTAGATACCCTTTAAAAATGTTTTTAAAAGATATCATTCTCACACCTTAAAGTTCACCCATTTAATGTATACAATTCAGTGGTTTTTAATATATTCAGATTTGTGAAACCAACTTCACAATCTAATTTTAAAGTAATTTCATCACTCCAAAAAGAAACCCACAGTGATTTCCCATTCCTCCCATCCCCCGGCTCTAGGCAATAACTAATATAATTTCTGTCTTTGTAGATTTGCCTAATCTGGATATTTTATATAAATGGGATCAGGTGACACACAGTCTTTTATGACTGTCCTCTTTCAGCGTTTATTCACACTGATGCATGTATGAGTACTTTATTCCTTTTATTGTCAAATAATACTCCATTGTGTGAATCTTCTTACAGATTACAGAAGACTTTACACTTTGCACTTTTCTTATCTCCTTGTTTAGGATGGGAGATGACTAAATTCAGCTCTGTTCTAGGTAGATGGGAGAATTCTATACTTTTCTCAGGGTTTATAATTGTAGACTGAATCATCTGCTAAGAAAAATCATCTCTATATATATGCATCTAATCTTACCTAATTGTGGTCTAGGATGAGAAGCATAGTGGAAGAAGAGAAGAAGGAAGGAGAGAAAGAAAAATAATTAAGACATGGGCAGTAAAAGAGAGATAAAGGGGACATTTCAGCAGACTGGATGATTGTGTATTAGGTATACTATCTAGAACTTTCAGCAGTGGATGAGAAGTTAACAACATTTGTTCCTTAGCTCAAGGAACTGAAATACCTACTGAGTCATACCTAAATTCTGTGACTGCTACTTTTTTTTTTGAGTATTAGCATAGATTTATCCTCAGCCTGATACATATAGAATAAATAACATAAAATTCTTTGTAATATAGTAATTCTACATTGAATTGCATTTTTTCACATCTCTCATCTCACAAATATTTTCCTTTTAGAAATAATTTGGGGAATGTGACAGTAATATTTTGATTTTAACTTTCAGGGCTACAGTTCTACTCCTTTTTTTGTTATATTTTTACAGAGGATAATCAGTACCAGCAGGCCCTTGTTAGTCTGAACTTTAGAGGAACTACTACTTTTAAAAATTATTTTTTTGGGGCCTCCCTGGTGGCGCAGCGTTTGAGTGCTGCGCTGTGGAGCTGTCGGCCATGCGCGATGCTAGTTCGACGCCCAGCCGGGGAGAATCCCACATGGTGCGGCAGACCTCCCCTGCCTTGCCCACTGCTCCCCTCAGCAGTGTATTTCTGATCTGCCTGTTCTGTTCCCCACTCTGTCTCTGG
>PVIJ01005634.1:0-41379 GCA_004024925.1 Scalopus aquaticus
GGGAAGGGAGGAAGGGAGGAGGGAGATGGAAGAGGGAAAGGAGAGGGGGAGGGCATCCGGGCGGCCTGCCTGCAGCTTTCCTGCAGGGAAGATGGCATCCACTCTATCCCAGAATGGAAAAGGTGGAAAGAGGATGCACAGGCACGGCTTACCGGCAGCCCTTCCTGGGGTTCTGGAATCTGGAGCATTAGCCCCCTCTGTTTTGAGAAAGGGACTGAGACGCTGGCTCCAGGGCTGTGGGGGCGGGGGGACTCTGGGTGGGCATCGTCTGCTTGAGTCCCGGCGAAGACACGGAACCCTGACTCTGGAACTCGCGAGGGGAAGGACGGGGTGGCCCTGGGCCCCGGGAGAGGATGGCTTTCAAGCCAATATTCACTTTCAGGAAGTGGCCCCCAGACCAGCCTGCGAGGCCGGAGCCTGCAAAGCCAGAGGCCCCCGGAGCAGGAGAGCAGGAGCAGGGCCGCCAGCACACCTGGGCCCTGGCCCCCCAGCCAGCACCGCGGGGCCCTGGGGGTCAGACCCCCACACAGAGGCAGTCCAGGTCCAAGAACAGGGGAGAAGCCGGGCACCCCACCATCCCCCCGGGCCTCCACGGCCTCAGCGGGAGCCCTGCCTCTCCCTCTGCTGCTGTTCCTCACTTCCCCCGCCTGGGACCCACAGTGCAGGGGAGGGTGGAGGAGAGAGGTGCCGCCCCAGCGGCTCTGAGGCTCTGAGCACAGGCGGAGCTGGCCCTCTGCAGCAGCCAGAACACCGGGAGGCCCGTGACGGGGTCTCCCTCCCACTCCCAGTGTCCCCGTGAGCTGAGGTGCTGTGACCCGGGAGTGGGGCAGCTGCACCCCGCACCTGGGCTGCCGCCTCTGGGGCTTGCCCCCCAACAGAAAGCTCCACGGGGAGGGAAAGGGGGCGCCGCAGGGCCCTCCTGCGATCTGGTGTCGGCGCTTTCCCAGGTAATTAAACCTCTCCCACCCCAGAGCCGCAGGCAGCAAATCACCCTCAACGAACCAGGAGGTGACGGAGGTAATGGGTTTGCTATTAACACGCTGGGCCTCTGCGTGCCAGCCTGGGGGTGGAGGGGCCGGCACAGGACCCAGGGACGACCACCTGTATGGGGGCCCACCTGTAAGGGGGAGGCCCCCGTTTCTGCTCTTCGCTTCCTGGGGACCCGGACACCCACACGGCCACCTACTTGGGGGACAGTCTTCCTAGAGCTGAAAGGTGAACTGACGTGGGGCCAGGGGTGGGGGTGGGGGCAGCCGCAGAGACCAGGCAAGGGTAAGTCCCTCGGAAGGCACCTAGTCAAGGCAGGTTTGGGGGTTTTGTTTGCTTTCATAATGCCGGATGCTGGGCTCCCAGCGCCCTCCCACCCCTCCCCTGCTGGCTTTTCCCAGGTGGGATGACCTTTCTAAAATGCAAATGTGACCTGCCAGCTGGTAAGTCCCTGGGTGACGCCACCCAGGCCCTGGTCTCTGCCCCGCCCCCTCCCTGAGCTCCTCCTCACCTCTGCCCACACCCAGAGGGCCCCATTCCTGTCCTCCTCTCTCCCCTCTGCCCCGCAGGCCCTCCCGCCCTCCTTGGCCCAGCTCATTCTCCATTTACCAAGAGTCTCAGCTCAGGTACCACAACTAGATGCCTCCCTGGAAGCCCTGGGCACAGGGGCTCCCTCTGGGCCCAGTGCTGGGGCAACCTCTAACCCAGACTGTTCACAGAGGCTGTCCAGGCAGCAAGAATGGAGGTGGGCTTCGTGGGGTGGAGGCCAACAGAGCAGGACAGTTTTCTCCTGCTTCAGGAGGCAGAGCAGGGAACACCCAGCCAGGGAGAGAGGAAGGAAGCCGAGGCGGGCCCCTCCCGCCCCTGGGGCCTGCCAGCCCCCGGGCCACCTTCTCAGTGCAGCTGTTCTCCAGCAGAGAGAAATTTCTCACCTCCAGGAATAGGGTGGGGACATTCCAGACGGGGCCACGTCTACACTGGTCTCAGGGACCGTGGAGTCTGGGTCTTGGCCCATCCACGTGGCCCAAGTGAAGACACGCTGAGCTGGTCTGAGCTGCACAGCCAAGGAGGGCCTGCATGGAGCATCGGGTCAGCGGGAGCTCCCACATGGGGAGACCACACAAATCCAGAGGAGCTGTGGTACCATTTTCGAAGAGGTAAACACGGACATTCCAAGACAGTGAATCACCAAATGCCAGCACATCGAGACAGCCCCCCACCCTGCATCAGAGAGGGCGCCGGTGGGCCACTGGCCTTCGGGGCCAGCAGGGTGTGCAAGGCCGGCAATGAGCTCTGCCCGGCTCAATCACAAATGACCTAGCACCTCTCTCCAGGTGAAGTCCAGCTCTGCCCAATCCAAGAGCCAAAATCTCAAAACCTACCTTCCCTCCCCTCCTGCAGAACCAGGTCACCCTCCCAGTGTCCACCCTCATATTTCATCCCAGCCGTGACAGCCATTGCCACCGGGCCTCCAGGTCTCCCAGATGTCCCTCTCACAGCCATGTCTTTAGTTCTGGGCCGATGTCAGAGTAGTGCCACGAGAAAAGCAAGATCCTCAAAAGAAGGGTGAGCTCTGTTCAGGAGGACCCCTCACCCCAAGCCCTCCAGGAAGACTTTGGCTAAGAAAGGATAAAAGATCAGGC
The DNA here is from genome assembly GCA_004024925.1 of Scalopus aquaticus. Classification (NCBI taxonomy): domain Eukaryota; kingdom Metazoa; phylum Chordata; class Mammalia; order Eulipotyphla; family Talpidae; genus Scalopus; species Scalopus aquaticus. Next base: position 2,631 of record PVIJ01005634.1, read on the forward strand.
TGAAACAGTGGTGAGCTCGGGACGTCTAACAACCTGCTCTGGTGGACAGGGAGAGCCCACGTGACGCTGTCTGCCCGTTGCTGTGGCGTCAATACTTCCACCACGGCCGATTCCAAGGGCACGCAGCATAGTGGGCACACATGTCTGGGGCTGACCTTGAGCCCAGGGAGCCTCTCCAAATGAGCCTTGGGGGGCCTCAGGGCTTGGCCATCTGAGCCAGGCTAGGGAGCCCACAGGCAGGGACATACCGCCCGTGGGCGTGAGGATGGCGGTGCTGGCCCTGAGGATGGACACGCGGGACGCGCCATGCTGGAACATGGGCCCCACCCCCCAGGTAGAAGGGGCACCCCCAGGCTGGGACCCCAGCACACCGCCGTGGGACACCTGCCAACAGCCACAGCAGTGGGGAATCGAGGCCTCCGGCTGCATCCCTGCAGCTCTCGGCAGCCGCCCGTGGGGCAGGGCTCCGCACGCACATGTGGCTGACAGTCACCCCGCATCTGTGCCTGGGGACCTGGCGCGTGGCCCACAGCCACGGGCGCTGTAATCCCCAGCTGCTCTGCAGACGCGCTCAGGACGCCGTCCAAGGCGGAACGGAGCGGCCTGCAGATTTCAAGATCACGCACCCAAAGGGAGGCTGGGCCGGGCGGGAGACGGGCACCTGGGCCAGAACCCTGAGCCGGTCACGCCGGTGCCCGGAGCCCAGCCCCGCTCGGTCAGCACCTTCCCTGAGCGACCACACTGGGCCAAGCGGCACCCCCAAATAGTCCAGCTCTTTCTGGCAGGAGGTGCTGGGGCTTCTGGGGGCACCGGCCCAGGCGGGGCAAGCAGCGAATCTCTGAGCCTCAGCTTCCCTGTGAAACGCGCACCTGTCTCGGCCACGTGCATCTGCAGACACCCCGGAGGGGCGTGGGGCAGCCCACAGGGCCAGCCCACGGGACAGTGTGCGACAAGCAGGCGCAGGCTGTCTCCGCCAGGCCTGGGGCAGGGAGAAGGGCACGTCCGCTCAGCTGCTTCCCCAGAGCCTCCCAGGACGAGTGCCCAGTGCGGGCCTTCCCTCCACAGGCCGCCTGGGGCCCAGGCAGCTGGCTGCAGGGCAGCCAAGGAGGGGTCTGAACCTGGTAGGCCCCTCCCGGGCACTGGGTCATTCAGCCGTCCCTCTAGCTGGAAGGGCTTTCGGGGGAAACCCAGGCCCGGGAGATGGGCCAGACCAGAGGAACGAGGCCACTCCGTGCCCACAGAGCAGGGTGAGACCCAGATCCGGGCCAGGGCGCTGGCCGCGGACCCGCCGCAGATGGAGGAGACACGCGACAGCAGGTGAGTGTGCACGTGGGCGTGAATGGGCTGCGGGTGTGCATGAGTGTGTGTGAGTGGGACCTGAGTGCGCATGAGTGTGTGTGAACAGGCTGTGAGTGTGTGTGGATGTGTGCGTGAATGGGCTGTGGGTGTGCACGCATGGCCTGAGTGTGCGGGAATGGGTGCGAGTGTGCACCAGCGGGTGTGCACGAATGGCCTGAGTGTGCGGGAATGGGCATGAGAGCCCTCGAAACAGTGTGAGAGCGTGTAGGTGTGAGAGGGATATGAACAGATGTGTGAGTGTGCACAAGTGTGCCAATGGCTGTGCGAGGGAGAGACGGGCAGAGCTCGGGCAAGCCCCTCTGCCCCTTGTGCTCCGTCTCCTCTGCACCCCGGGGCACACACCCGCTGGCCGGGCCGCTGTGCTCAGCCCGCGGGCACCGGGGAGCAGCCGCACAGACTGGGCCGTGCGTGTGGCCGGCAAGAGACAAGACACAGGCGAGACGCCTAACACAGCGGCAGGTGTGAGCGAGGCTGCTGCTTGGAGCCCTGCGCTAGGAATCGAGGCAGCGGATGCAGGGCCGGGGCTCTGTCCAAGCCACCTCAGCCCCGTGAGTGTGTGCAAGCGCGCACGCCTGTCCCACCCGGGCATATGCTCACGCACAACTGGCGTCCACATGTGCAGGGCTCAGGCGAGCGGCCACAGGCTGAGGCTCTGTTCCCGTGGGAAGCGGGTGCTGCAAACTGCTGGGGCCGCCTCAGGCAGCCGGAGAGAATGAGGGGCAGGCGCCCCACCCCAGGCAGGGGGCGTCCCGGCCGACAGTGGGGCCCTGCCTCCCGGCCGCGGTTCCTTAAGTGGCTGACCCCGTGCTGGCAGGCGCCCGAAGCCCCCTGCAGAGTCCCTGCCTGCTAGCCTCCAGGCCTGGGGACCCCTCCGGGGAGCAGCCCGCCATGCCAGGAAGTGGGACCCCAGGAAAACGCCTCTTCAGGAGCCGTCAGACTCCCCCTTCCAGCATCTCCCAAGCAGCCGGTGCTGGGCTGGTGTTTGGAGGTGCTCAGGAGGCCTCTGCTCCTCCGAACTCAGCACGGCCCGGCGGCCTCTGCTTCCCGCCCGGGCCTGGCCGTGCACCTCACCCCTCAGGACCAGGCTCTGGAGAGCCCTGGGCACAGGCCGGGCCTGCGGGGGTCGAGCTGTGCCCCCCGAGCCTGCCATCGTGGCCGCGTGCGCACGTGGGGTCGCATCTGTCGGGCGTCCTGGAGCCGGGCGAGCCCCAAAGCCGGTACCAGCGCCTTTGCAGGGAAAGAAGCGGGGGTTGGGCTCAGACCCCGGGAGGCGTGGGCGGCGGCGGAGCAGGGAGCATCGGAGGCGTGAGGAAGCAGCGGAGGCGTGAGGAAGCAGCGGAGGCGTGAGGAAGCAGCGGAGCGCTCCGCTCCCTCGGCCTCCAGAAGGAACCAAGGCTGACCCCACCTCGGGGACCCAGGGCCCGATCGAGGCCGGCCGCGGACGCCCGTCCCCGCCGCCCAGTCTGAGTCCCTTATTCTGCTCATCAGCGAGGCCGTGCTGCTGCCCGGGCAAGATTCGGCCAGCCAGGAGGGACAGTCCCTGGGCCTGGGGCGCCCAATCCTGCCCCAATCCGGGCGCTCAGTGCCCTTCCTGCACCTCCTCTGACCCAGGGCTCCAGGGTAGCCCCAGAACCTGCATTTTACCAGGATTCCATCGGTCTCTGCATGTTTGCGGGGCCAGTGAGCCGGGTGCCAGCTGAGGCCCCCGGCGTGACCACGTCCTGATTTAGCCCAGGGCTCAGGAGGAAGGCCAACCTGCAGTGTGACCTCTCCTGACCTTGAGAGACCCCAGGGGCACAGCTGTGCACCCCACGCCCCCCAGAGCTCGGGGCGTGAGTGCCGTGACAGGCCCTCGGCCGCGTTGGACACTTGCGGCAAAATCTGCTCTTTGGAACATAAACTGGGCCCACCCCACCCCCACTTTTTCCCTTAAATGAACAGCAACAAAAAACATGGTTTTGTGCCAAAGGTGGGGCCTGAAGTTTCCCAGAGTCCAGTTTCCTGCCAGGCCTAGGTACAGGCCACTGACCTGTGTGTGTGTGTGTGTGTGTGTGTGTGTGCGCGCGCGCGCGCGCATGTGTGTGCACGTTCGCGTGTCCCTCCACGTGCAAGCTGGGGAAGGGTGGAGAGGCTCACGGAAATTCCTTCTGGGGGTCAGGAAGACAGAAAAGTGGAAAGTGAGTGCTGTGGACACACACACGTGCACGCACCCCGCAGCCCCCCAGGGAGTCCTTCCTATCTGTTCACCTCAAAGGATCCCAGCTTCAGGAAACAAGACTGGACTTCCAAAATTTGATAGGAGCCCTGACCGGCACCTTCCAGGAACCTCGTGGCCTGCCCCGTGCAGAAGGCATCTCTCCTGGTAGGCCCCGCACTGCCCCTCCTGCCCCCCTCCCCACCTCCTCTGGCTCCCATAACCCTTAGGGCTGCCTGCATTGACCCCCACCTGTGCACTTAGATGTGAGTCATTTCCTCTGCCTGCACACACAGACATGCACACCCACACCAGAGGGACAGAAAAAGGGAAGCTTCTTTTGGCCTAGCAGGACTGGGAGTTCTCTTCTGGTTCCCGTAACACTGGTTCCTTGCCTGGCACAGCAGCCCAAAGCACAAGAGCCGGGATCACTCCCACCACATAGTCCTGTCGCACCTGCCCCCACTGACCACATGCTACTCCCTATCTGCATGAAAGTTCCTGCACAGGTGACTGAGATAAGTGAATGTCACCGTATTTGACCTTTTGTATCTGGTTGATTTCAGAGACTTTGACTTCAAGGTCCCTCTTTGGCATAGCCTGTGTTCAAATTTAATTCCTTTTTAAGGCTGAATAATATTCCATTGAATGGATATACCACAGTGGTTGATCTAACCCTCCACCTTTTGGCTGTTGTGGAAAACACCGCTATGAACACTGGTGTGCAAATAATCCCAGAAGTGTGCAAATACACCTGAGGGTGTGCAAATATGCCCAGGGGTGTGCTCAAGTCCCTGCTTTTGAATCTTTTGGTCAAATACCCAGAAGTGGAATTGCTGGATCATAGTTTAATGAGCCAGTTGGGGCCGGGGACACCTCCATACTGCTCTGGGTCATTTCTCATTCCCACCAACAACGCCCAGAGCTCAATGTGCCCGTGTCCTCGCTAACACGTGCTGTTTCTGTTTCTCTTTCCTGCTGATGGCCACCCTCAGAGTGTGAGGTGGCATCTCGCTGCAGCTTTGATTTGCATTTCTCTGATGATAAATGTGTTGAGTATTTTCCCTTGGACTTACTAGCATCTGTGTGTCTTCTTTGGAGACGTGTCTATTTAAGCCCTTTGCCGATTTTTCACTGGGTTGTTACTTTTCTTCCTGTCGCTGACTTGTAAGAGTTCTTTTGACATCCTGGATATAACCCCATCCTCATGAATGATTTGCAGATACCATCTGCCAGTCCATGGGTTGCCTCTGTGCCCTGCTGGTGATGGCAACAGACGCACAGACGTTTTTGATTTCGATGAAGCCCCATGAATCTGTTTCGTTGTTGCTGCCCATGGTCTGAGGTCAGAGCCAAGAACGTGTTGCCAAAGCCAGTGTCACCCACCATGTGTTCTTCTAGAGTAGCTGCTTCCTGGCAGCATAAGAAACTTCCACCTCTCCCCTTAAATCTACAAGTAATAGATCAACTACAGATCAAAAGAATTCCTCTGTTCACCCCCAGGATGCCAGAGATCCACCTATCAGCATGATGGAAGGTAGATTCCAGCAAATCTTTCTGGGCCAACCAGAGCCAAGGATTTCCATAAGCATTAGTCAAATCAGCAGGAGAATTTGTCTCCTTCTCGTTAAAGGTTTGAATGGAAAACAAAAAAGTAATTCAAACAGCCTTTTAAAAATAAGTAAATGAAGTAGCTGCTTCTTGTAGCTGCCATTTCTAATTCCTCAGAGTCATCTTTTACCCGTCTAGTAGTTAACCACCTCTTGCCAGTTAATATCTCTTTATATTATAACTCTGCTTTCAAATTACTGGTGTGGTTTCTGTTTCCTGCCTGAGCCCTGACTGGTATACCAAAGTAAGTAGAAGGAAGGAAGTAATGAAGATAAGAGCAAAAATCAAGGAAATGGAAAACAGAAACAAAATTAAGTCAAAAGTTGGTTCTTTAAAAAGTTCTACAGCAATAAACTCACAGCTAGACTGATGAGATAGAAAGCAAAATGGAGAATTTAAGTCACCAATTTAGTACTCAAGAGTGATCCTAACACCCTATTAATGTTACAGTCACAATAAAGGAAGGATTTGAATAATTATGTGAATAATGTCAGCTCCTCACATGACATAGACAAACTGCTCCAAAACAAAGCTTAACAAAATTGACACAAGAGGAAGAAAAGAAAAACTGGAATAGTTCTCTTAACATTGAATAAATCTAATACGTTTAATTAAATATTAATTTAATATATTTAATACAAACACTTCATTGTAATAATAATTTAAAAAAACTTTTCAAGAAGAAAACTCTAAGAACAGCAAGAACTTTTTTAATAAATTCTGTCAAACACTTAAGGAAGAGATAACAAAAATCTTATGCCAACTTTTATAGAAAAGAGGAGAGGAAACAGTTCTGAACTCATTTTATGAGGTCAAAATAACCCTAACAAAAACATTATCAAAACAAAGTAACTAAGACACACCAATATCTCGCCTGAATCTACACCAAAAAGCCCCCAAAATAACCTATAATGAAAAAGGAGACAAATCAAATCCAGCATTGTATAAAAAGGATTACATCTATCATAGCCAAGTTGGATTTATTCTAGGGATACAAAATTGGTTTAGTATTCATAAAACAATCATTGTCACTCACCCTATTTATAGAATAAAAGAGAAGAGATTCATTTTAGTAGACAGAGAAAGGACTTTACCAAAGTTAACCGTGTTAAAAGCAAGGGCGGAAGGGAACTTCCTCATTCTGACAAAGGTGCACATGGAAAAACTACAGCTAACATGATAAGTTTTGGCACAAGGCAAGGCTGTCCACTCACCACCTTTATTCACTACTGTACTAGCAGTTCTTGCTAGTACAATAAGACAAGAAAAAGAAATTCATGCATGTAAAATAAAGAAATAAATCTGCCTATTTTCAGATGACATGGTTGCTTTCTTAGGAAATCTTGAGATAGCTATAAAACAAATATTAGATAGGGCCTCTCTGCTGGTACAGAGGTTAAAGTCTCAGCACTATCAAGCTGTCGGCAGCCAGTGTGGCAGGAGTTTGATCTCTGGCCACAGAGCTACCCACAGGGCCCAGCAGACCTCTCCTGTCTCCCCGCTTCTCCCCTCAGCAGCATATTTCAGTCAATCCACCTGTTCTGCTCCCCACTCTGTCTCAGGGGAATCCTCTCACACCTCACACCTCTGGCCTACACCCAGGTTCTTGGATTCATAAATAAAAATAAATCTTAAAAAACAAACAGTAAATAATAAATGAGTTTGACAACTCACAGTATATAAGATTTAGATACAAAAATCAACTGTATTTTTATTTATTAGAAGCAAACAATTTAAAATGAAATTAAAATACTCAATTTCAGTAGCACTCAAAAATAAATTATTTAGATATAAAATTAACAATTAACACAAAGATCTTTTCACTAAAAACTAGAGAATAATGTAATGCTGTAGAGATTAGAGAGATAAGAAGAAGCCTTTAAAAACAAAGACATGTCTTGTTCATGAGATTCCAAGATTTGGTGCTGTTAAAGTGTCAGTTCTTTCTAAATTGACCAATAGATTCAAGCATTGCAATCAAAATTCACACAACATTTCTGTCGACATCGACAGGTTACTTCTAGAATTTTTAAGGACATTCAAAAGACTTGGACTATCCCAAAGCAGTGTTTTGCATATACCTTTTCTCCAGTAATTTATAAAGCCACATTAATCAAGGCATTGTGGTATTGGCAAAAGAACAGTCATGGTATCGATAAAACACAATAGAACCCCAAACTAGACCTACATAGACAGTCCATCGATTTAACAAAGGCACAGATTCAACAGAATAAAGAATGTCTTTTCAACAAATGGCTTTCCATGCAAGAAAAAAAAAAATACAAGGAAATTAACCTTAAACTCAACCAAGCACAAAAATTAACTCAAGATGGTTTTTCAACCTGAAGTAAAAGCTATAACTCTAAAGCTTCCTGAAGAAAACACTAAAAATATCTTTTTGACTTGGGGATAGGCAAAACTTTCTTATAAAGGACCCAGAACACTTCAAAGAAAGACATTCATTAAATCAGACTTCATCAAAATTAAAATGACAGGCCCCGCTCTTCCAAAGTTACTATTAAGACATGAACAGGCAAGTCACGGACTGGAATAAAATATTTGCAGTCCATACGTCCAACAACTGGTGGGCATCAGAAAGACTAAAGACAGGTCAAGTAACTCACTTTTAAAATGGACAACAGGGGCCTCCCTGGTGGCGCAAGGGGTTAAGTCTCAGCCTATGAAACTAACAGCAGCCACTGCAGCACGAGTTCGATCCCCAGCCAGGGAGATTCCCACAGGGCACAACAGACCTCTCCTGTCTCCCTGCTGCTCCCCTCAGCAGTGTATTTCAGTCGACCCACCTGTTCTGCTCCCCACTCTGTATCTGGTGAATCCTCTCACTCCACCTGCACACCTCTGGCCTACATCCCAGCTCTTATATGCATAAATAAATAAATCTTTAAAGAATAATAATAATAAAATAGGCAACAGATCTGCAAAGTCATTTCACGAAGAAAATTATATGAATAGCCAATAAATGCCGGGCAGCCTCAGTCACCAAACAAGCCCTAACAGACCCTCTGCCCACCCACTGGAGTGACGGCGCCAAACGTCGGAGAGGATGCGGAGCAACCGGAATGCTCAGCCGTCGCCAGTGGGCAAGGGAGGCGGTGCAGCCCTTGGGGGAAGATCTGGCTGTTTCTTCTGCAACTGAACCCCTACTGACCCTTGGCATCCACACGGGAGAACCGGAAGCGTATGTCCACTGAAAGTGTGTGTGCGCAAGCACCAGCCGGGGTCCGTGGACAGAACGGGTAAAAACCATAGAACAGTCACAAAATAATACTCCCATCCCACTATCAGGACAAATCACCAGCTCCTGCAGCAGCATGGGCAGAGCTAACATATATATTCTAACTGGCAAAAACATCTTGGTTGCCCCTGGGGAGTTGTGGGGGAGAGTGACTTAGAAGGGGCCCCGGGTGACAGTGACGTTCTGTGTTCTGATGGGAGTTGGGATTCGCCATCTACGCCTCTGACAAAATCCAGAAAAAGCCCCGAAAGCTTCCCCACACAGCGTTTTGCACCAAAGAAAGAAAAAGAAGCATGAGTGGGCCTCCCTGGTGGCGCAAGGGGTCAGTCTCAGCACTATGAAGCTATCGGTAGCCATTGCAGCACGCGTTTGATCCCCGGCCAGGGAGCTTCCCACAGGGCGCAGCAGACCTCTTCTGGCTCCCCGCTGCTCCCCTCAGCAGTGGGTTTCAGTGGATCCGCCTGTTCTGCTCCCCACTCTGTCTCTGGTGAATCCTCTCACCCCCTGTATCTCTGGCCTACACCCCAGCTCTTATAGCATAAATAACTAAAAATAAATCTTAAAAAAAATAAAGGATTAGTAAACAAAGAATTAGCTGGAGGGCGGGAGATGCTTCTAGGCCACTGCATGTGTACAAGCTCATGCAAATTTCAAGTACACAAAGGTTTGTTGACTGGGACATGCCTATCCTGGTTCCTATTTCCGTGTTTCTCCTTCGTATGAATCATTTGGCCCACCTGCTGTAAGATTTCCCTTGTACAAAACTTCTCATTAAAAACAAGGTACCGTGAGCCTCCCTGGTGGCACAGCAGGTCAAGCGCAGCGCTGTGACGCTGTCGGCAGCTGCAGCGCAAGTTCGATGCCCGGCCGGGGAGCTTCCCACAGGGCGCAGCAGACCTCTCCTGCCTCTCCTGCTGCTCCGCTCAGCAGTGTACTTCAGTGGATCCGCCTGTCTGCTCCCCACTCTGTGTCTGGGGAGTCCTCTCACCCCCCACCCCACCTCTGGTCTGCACCCAGCTCTTGGATGCATAAATAAATAGATCTTTTTTAAAAAGAAAGAACAAGAACCACGAGCAAAGGCCCTCGGTTAATGGGCATGTCTGAGGGTCGCGTGACCTGACAGCAGCTTATTTTGAAGTGTGTCAGGTCATCACAGGCGTCCTCGTGGACACATGAGAAACCAACAGGGCAAATGCGCGAGGGGGCTCCAGGTGGCGGGAGCAGAGGTGCCTGTGTTTGAGGTCATTTTCCACCTTCCTGAGCATTTGAAATGCTCCTAGTTAACAAGTTGGAGAAATTTTAAATTTTGAGATTGAGCCATATCAACCAAAAAGAAGGAAGAGGAAAGGTGGCAGGACCACGAGCCCAGAGCCCCAAGCTCCAGACGGGCCGCCCCACTTGGGGGGGGTGTCCCCCGTGGCCTCCAGAACCCCGGCCCCGTGCAGGGGCCCTCTGGTCCTCGCCATCTCCCCTTCTCACTGCCCGACACCCCTCGCCCGTCTGGGGCAGAACTAACCCCGCGGAATTTGGGCTCTCACAAATCCAGTGACTGAGGGGCAGGGCTGGCTCTTGAGGGACAGCACCGCCACCTGCTGGGGGGACGGCGTTCTGCACCCTCCTCTCCAGGAAACCACCTCTGCCCACACCCCCTTCTCGTGCTCCCCCATGGGGGGGGGCGGTGCACGGACCTCCTCCGGTGCGCCCCACGCTCTCACAGCAGGAGGCACAGCCCGAGACGGCGCTCTCTCTCCAGGCAGACGAGCCCCGCCCGCCGTCAGCCCCCCGCACGGCCACATCCAATCTGGAAACTGAAGGCCCTCCCTGGCGTTTACACAGCAGGGGGTGCCGAGAGCCGCGCCCCGAGATGGAGCCTGTCTAGCCCCCGCGGGACCTGTTCGGGGCTGGAGGCACAAACGGCCAGGGCTGAGCTGGACGGACATGGTGAGTCCAGCCCGAGGGCCGGCAGGCCTGAGCACATGGGCAGCAGGGCGGGGCCTGGGTCTCAGGACGGCGAGGTCTCGGGGCGCAGGTGAGCCTCTGTCCGACAGTCACCCCTGTGCCGCCCCCAGGCCCCCTGTGATACTGGGGCGTGGCCTCTGCGTAGGGAACGGGCCGTCGAGTGTCCTGCGTCCCAAGCCTGGCCGGTCCTCTCCAGTGCTCCAGGAAGCGAACACTGCCAGGAAGAGCCAGGACAGGCTCTCTGGACCCCAACTCCAGAGGGGGTCACCCCTGCCAGGGCCCAGGTCGCTGCCACAGCCTCCACTCTGACGTCCGAGCCCTGGAGGCCGGAGCCAGCAGAGCGAGTGGGGCCCGGCTCCCCAGCGGCTCCTTCCTGCTTCAGGGGCCACCTGCAGGCTCCAGGGAGACCCCGAGCTCGGCGGGGGGCACAGAGGGCACGGGCCTCCCTGAGCTCCCTGCACCTGCCTCCCCCAGCGGCGCAGGACGGGGCAGGGAGCTGAGGCCCTGGGGGACGGAGGGTTGAGGGAGGCGGCGGGAGGGGCCGGGCGCAGTGCGGCTTCCGGAGGTGAGAGGGGCCCCGCGGCCCCCTGCCCCACGGCCAGCAGCCCGGCTCCTCCAGCCCACTTCTCCCCAGACCTGGCCGGCACCCCCACTTTGGCGACTGCTCCATCGTGGTGGCAGCGGGGGCCCCCAGCAGTGAAGGCTGTGGAGAACATTCTGGATTTCCTCGCCTCCCCAGAGTCAGGCTCCGAGGAGGTGCACACAGAAGCCCTGGGCACTCCAAACACTGCCCGGGGCGGGGCGCCACAGGCCCGAGTGTGGGTCTGAGCACATGCTCCCTGGGGGAGACGGAGGAATGTGGCTGGGAGCAGCCGGCAGGGCTGGGCAGGGCTGGGCAGGGCTGGGCAGGGCTGGGCAGGGCAGGGCTGGGGAGGGCAGGGCTGGGGAGGGCTGGGGAGGGCAGGGCTGGGGAGGGCAGGGCTGCTCAGGGCTGGGCTGGGCTGGGCTTGGGAGGGCAGGGCAGGGTCAAGCTGGGCTGGGCAGGCCTGGCCACTACAGCAGCACCCCCAGGGCTTCTTCAACGCCCGGGGCCCCCCATCAGGCCATCAAAGCGCTTCCCTCCAACTGCAAAGAGCAACCGCAACAGCCTCGTCCCCTCAGGCCTTGCTACCCGTCCTCCCGGCTGCCACTCTAGCTGCGGCCACTCAGGTCCCGCCCCTCCCTCCAGGAGGTGTCCACCACACCCAGAAAACACGAGCCCCCCGGGCCTCCAGGAACCGCAGGGCCCGGCCTGCATCTGGGCTGCGCTTGCCCTCGTCTCTGCCTCTGAGTGCAGCCTCACAGCGGCTGACCCCAGGGTCGTGCACTGCTCGCTCTGCGTGGGCGGAGGCTGGCTGGGTCCTCTGGTGGCTGAGTCTCCACTCAGTGCCCCTCCCCAGGGCGGGCATCCGTGTGCGGACCCCTCCACGCACCCCTGTAACTGCACTCGCCTAAAATCGCCCGCCGACATCACTCTCCGGCCTGTGATGGCGGCTTCAGACTCAGCCCCACGTCTTCCTGGCTCCCCGAGACCCGAGAGCGGTCTGGGGTAGGGCCTGAATGCGTGTTTGCCAGATGGGTGGGACAGTGAGTCTGGGGGTCCAGCCGTCGGGGCCAGGGCAGGTTGGAGAGAGGTGGGGGGCTCGAGATGGGGGGGGGGGAGCCGGGTGGAGCCGGCAGGTCCACCAGCCCCAGCCTGGGGAGGTCCTCAGGGCAGTCAGAGCTGGGGCCTTCGCTTGCTTCCAGGGGCGTGTTGCTTTGTTTGTTCAGCTTTGCGAGTCAGAGTTTCCTTGTTCGCTGAAAGAAGACGAAGGAGGCGGAGAGGGCGGTCGGGCCGGAGGGCGGGTCCCCAGGGCTGAAACCTGCGCTGCTCTCTGCACTGCTCTCTGTCCTGAGACCAGACTGTGCCTGGCCCCCGAACAGTTCTCCAAACTCCCCGCTTAGGCCTCACCCCGCGTGCCGCGCCCCTGCCCAGCTCCTCCCCAGAGCGCGCCAGCCTGGCGCGACCGGGCACCAGGCTGGGTTCTCACCTCTCGGGGGGTCTATCTGCCAGGGAGCATGACCCTAGCAACCCAGAACTGGTGTGGACACCCCTCCGGGTAGACGGGGAGGTCAGCGCTGGACAAGTGCAGCTTCTGGCCCTTGCGTGTCTGAGCAGAGGCCTCTGGCTGCCCCCTGAGGCCCTGGGAGGAGCTTGGAGCAAGGAGGCTGCTCGAGAAGCTTCTTCCGTGCCTGGGGAGTGAGTGGGAGAGCAGCGATGGAGAGAGGGCCAGGGGGCGGAGGAAGGAGGGAGGCCAGCGGGGCCGGCCGCTGCGCATGGGGGTGACGCCTCCCAAGCAGGAGGGCGCGTGGTCTGTGTGCCGCAGGGGACAGAGAGAAGGCTGCAGTAGCTCCCTAATGGGCCATGGGTCTGCCACCAGAGCCACACAGAATGCCCGTGGGAGGAAGGCATTGGGGCGTGCAAAGCCCCGAATCCTGAAGGGGGGAGATGGACGGGGGTCCGGGCGAGGGACGCTGCCCAGGGCTGGTATCCCCAGGAAGGTCACATTAGGGACCACAACACCGTCTCTGGCTTCCTAACTCACCCATTCACAGCTGTTGTAGACACACCACGTGCCAGCAACGAGGCACCGGGGACACAGCTGAGACCACGGGGATCTCTGTGGTCACCAGGGCGAGGAGGAAGCCCTGAGCACCTCAGAAGCTGTGAGCCTAAGTCTGCGTCTCTCAAGTCTGGCCTCCGTACCCACCAGGCTGACCGCCTCAGCCCCTCAGACCACAGGGCCTTTGCACGTGCCTCCAGCTGCCTGCAGTGCTATCCCAGGCAGGCCTGGCTGAGCCTGCTTTGTTCCTCACCCGTCAGAGCTCAGTCCAAGGTCTCTTCCCCAGCACCCTTCCTGCCGTGGTCTCTCTGATCCCAGACCCCATCCCACCATGGGTCTCTCCGTTGCCACTAATCTTATATGGATTGACATGATTGAGTGCAATCCCACAAGGACAAGGACTGTGTATTCTCCATTGTACCCCAGGGCCAAGGGCACAGAGAACACCCATATGTTGGAAGCAAAATGAATGGGTGGATGGATGGATGATGGAAGGATGGATGGATGGATGGATGGATGATGGATGGATGGACAGATGGCCAGCAAGGGCAGTTTGTGTGTAATGTTGGGAGGTCAAAGGTTGATGGTCTGACTATGTGGGGGGGTGAGGGATGCGGCATGAGGTAGGGATGTCCCCTGGGAAGCAGGGGCAGGGCAGAGAAGAGGGCGAGGGGGTGGTATCCAGAACGGCACGTGCCCCAGTGACAAGCCGTCCCTGAAGTGCAGGAAGCAGGGAAAGGCAGACAAGCCACCCTCACTGGGTGTAGGGGACACGGCAAGACCTCCGGGAAAGCAGGCTTCCCTCCCCCGAGAAAAGCTGGAGCCCTGGTTCAAGCCCACCAAGGAACCCGTGCACAGCACCCACGAGCGGGCACTCGGGCAGAGAGGTCTGTGCCCGATGGGGAGGGACACACAGGGGAGCCGGACTCTGGGTGGGAGGCGGGCGGAGGCTCAGCCTGCGGAAGCCAAGGGGAGGAGAGGAACCGCCAAGCAGGGCCAGGCCGACAGACACCGGCCCCACACCCAGACACGCAGGGGGCACAGGCCTCCCAGTGGCCCCTGGAGACTCCCGCTGCCCCCACTGAGCAGAGCACATGCCCAGCCACGGTCGGGGCCAGAGCCGAGACCTCGGGCTGGCCAGAGCCCGCTCAGGAGTCCCGTCTCCTCCTGGCCGCACGTGGAGCCCACGGGGTGTGAGAAAAAAAAATAAGGGGAGCAGAGGCCGGGCAGGAGGGGAGCCGCCTCCGCCACGTTGCAGACGAGCCCGCGGCACTTGGAAGGGCCGCACACAAGCCCAGGAGGACACGGGGAAGGCCGGCGACCGCGGGCTCAGGCACAGCCCACCAGGGAGTAAGAGCCCCAGAGGGACGCCCCGAGCCCGCCGCGCATCACGCAGGGCTGGCGCGGGCGCACACAGGGCCCCTGCAGCTCCGCGCGGCACCAACCACCAACTGAAAACTGGCCGGGGCTCGGGCTTGAGGACACGTCTCTGGAGGACGCCCCGGGCCGAGGAGCCCAGAAAGAGGCTCAATGCCAGCGAGCGCTGGGCCTGCTGGTGAGGCTGGAGTCCGCTACGGGGGTGTCACCGAGTTTGGGGGACCAGGAGGAGCGGGCACGGGGCCCGGCAGCCCCGTCCTGGAGACGGAGGGACGGAAGCTGGGCGCTCCGCAGCCCTTGCCCGCAGTATGAGGGGCCGGCCGGGGCTGCGGACAGACGGCTCTCCGGCCTGCCGAGGGCGCTCTCAAGCGCTAGACAGGGTGGGGGGGGGGTGGGGGGACTTGAGCAACGGTGTGAGGGATGTAAGTCGGCCGGGAGAGCAGCCAGAGTCCACCAGAGATGGGATGGGGGGCGCCTGGGCTGGGGAGGGCTGCAGCGGGTGTTGGGGGGCAGAGCTTCAGTCTGGGGAGCTGGCAGAGTTCTCAGCGGGGTGAGGGGGGCAGGGGAGGCCGTGGGCGAGCCAAGGGCCACTGAGCCACAGACCTAAAATCGCTTAGAGCGGCCATGTCATGTTGACTCCACCAGACGGGAGAAAACCAGAGTCCAGGCCGAGCCCGAGCCCCCCGGCCTGCGGCACAGGGACCACCGGCAAAGGGCGGGGGGGCCCAACTCCAGGCGGCCCTGTGAGCCCGGCGGGGTGTCCGGCCCTTCTTAGCAGGATCTTACAGAGGAATACATTCTCTAATCTGACAAACCGATTTGGGCTCAAAAAATCACAAGACCTCACCAGGGCCTGACCCTGCGCCCACCGCTCCCCACACTGCCCAGGAGCTGAGCACCAGCCGCGGGGAGCCCCTAGGGCCACAGAGGGCTGAGCACCCCGCGCCCCCCGGGGGAGTGACCAGTGGACAAGGTGGGGCCATGCCCAGAGCTGCAGAGCAGGACAGTGTGGTGCTGGGCGTGGGAGCGCTTGAGTGTCCAGGAGCACCAGCCAGACTGCAGTGGGGTGCCTGGTCACCCCTCAAATTCAGCCCCCTGCACCTGTGATGGTGCCCGATTTAGAAAAGGGTCTGCGCCGTAAGCGAAGGCCCGCGAGAGGCTGACCCCACTCGCCCCGGCTGGCGCTCAGTGCAGACACGCGTGATCGGCTGAGAGCGGCAGAGGGAGGTCTGGGACGCAGAGGGGCTCGGCGCAGCGGAGGCAGAGAGCGGGGTGGTGCATCTGCAAGCTGAAGGGTGCCAGGAGCCGCGAGGGGCCAGACGGAGCAGGCAGACGCGCCCACGCCTTGGGCGGGGGCTCCAGAACCGAGGCAATTGCTGCTGCCACTGACGTCGCCCTGAGCAAGGACGCAGGATGACAGCCCCAGCCCCAAGCCCTGGGGGCAGGCCTGGCGGGGAGGGCCGGAGCTGCTGCGGCCAGGCCCTCACCTCCACGAGGAAGAGAAGCCAGAGCCGGAGGCGGCGGTACGGGGGCGAACCCAGGGACGGTGAGCTAGGGGCTCGGGTCCCTTTCTCCCCAAGAGGAGAGGAGGATCAGCTCTGCCCTGGGGGCGCTCTGCGCATCACTGTCCTGTGCCCAGCCAGGGGCCAGCTTCCAGGGAGGCCAGCCCCCCGCCAGGCCCCCAGGACACAGCCCTGGCCCAGCGGGGAGACCACAGCTTCCCCGCTGCCTCCCACCCCGCCAGCCCGCCTGGCCAGGCTGAGGAATGCCCTCCCAGTGGAAAGTTCCCTTCTGAGTCTCCCTGCTGAAACATAAGCCCTTGGAACAAGATAAAACTGTTTAATTTGCAAAAGCCACAAAGCCAGTCCAGAGCAAGAAAAAGCCAAGCCTTGGCTGGAAGGAGCAGCGCGTCTCAGCGGCAGCCGCTGCTCCGGGCCTCGTGCCCGCCGGCCTGCCCGCGAGCCGTGGGCATCTTCCCCGGGAGAGCCAGTGGTGTGCCCGGCACCCAGAGCTGCAAGGGAGCGAGCGGGAGCTGGCCCAGGGGTCGTAAGGGGCCCAGCCCCTCCCCAGGACAGGCAGGCAGAGCCGGGACCCCCCACCAGCCCTCCCGACAGCCGCAGGGCAGTGGCCGACACCGACAGGCCTTCAACACTCTTGTGTGGGCAGGAGGGGAGACGGGCGGGCCTGGACGTGGGCGGTGGGGCGTCTGGCCAAGCAGGCCTCATGCACACTCACGCCCACTCCACGTGCTCACGCAGGAACGCACGCATGCACACGTGCGTGCCCACAGCCACACACACCCCACAGCCTCCCGGCCCCCGGCCAGAGTCCGCCATGAGCACAGGGGAGGGCCGGGGTCGAGGCAGCGGCCCCCACCAGCGCCCGACGAGAGAAAGGGCCGGAGCCAGCTGGGCGGAGGCGCAGAGGGCAGGGACCCAATGGCCAGGCTCAGGCGCCACTAACCCAGCCCCTTGCTGACAGATTTGGAAACTGAGGCCTGGGGCTGGCGAGACGCGGGACGGGCCCTTGGGTCAGGGCAAGCGCCGAGCCCCACGTGAGGACGGAGGTCGGGACGCGGGAGGCAGCGAGGGGGTTTCAGGTTCACGCGTCTCTGGGACCGGTTTCTTCTTTTTGTTAAAGATTTATTTATTTATGCACACAAGCTGGGGTGCAGGCCAGAGGTGTGGGGGGGTCAGAGGACTCCCCAGAGACAGAGTGGGGAGCAGAACAGGAGGATCCACTGAGACACACTGCTGAGGGGAGCAGCAGGGAGGCAGGAGGGGTCTGCTGCGCCCTGTGGTCTGCGCCCTGGCCGGGGATCGAACTCCTGCCGCAGTGGCTGCCAGTAGCTTCCCAGGCTGAGACTCAACCCCTGGCCCCCAGGGAGGCCCTCTGTGATCATTGCTAACCAAGCTGCAACAGGACTGGCTCTTTTCATGAAAATGCATCCAAATGAGGCCTCTGAGTGAAAGCACCGATTCCCCAGGCGCCTCGGAGTCTCCAGTCGGGGCCATGCTGCCCTGGGCTGCGGGCGGGGCCGGCTGTGCGGTCACAGGAGGACACTTTTGGGGGCCGGGGGGAGGTTTGTCCAGTGGTGAAAAGCTCCTGGAATGCGGCCAGTGGGGGCTCCAGTACGCAGCCCTCACCCCGACTCCCGGGAGGCTCTCCCTCCCACCTTTGGGGCCCGGCTCTCCTGGGTCTGCTGGTCACCCCTGTGGGCCTTGGCTTGGTCATCCACAAATAAAGGCGGGAGCTGAGACTCTCGAGAGCCCTGCCAGCAGGGGCGATGACCACTTCCTGGCCCTGGCCTTGGTGGGGGGACACGCACACCCTCACGGGACCCCGGCTGAGCTCAGAACATCCACGGCCCAGAGCGGGCTGAGGCCTCGAGTGCCCACCGCGCGGATGCCCACTGGTGCAGCGCCAGTGCGCTCCAGGGAGCGGGAATCCCTCACGACGCGCAGACACAGCAGCAGCCACACGCAAGACGGGCCCCAAGGCTGGGGCCTGCCGGGACGGGAGCTTGTTCTAAATGCAAGAGCCCTGGACCCGAGCGGCTCTGGAGCCCACATGGCTCAGCTGAGCTCGAGGCCAGGGTCCCGACCCCGCTGGGAACAGCAAGGCCGCTGCAGCCCTCAGCCCCTCTCGACGTGACAGCAGATGCTTGACACAGCGACTCTGGTCCTGTCTGGGCAGAACCCTCGTCCCTCGTGGAGCCCCCCCGGGCCCTGCGGATTGGGGTGCCCAGTCGCCTCCCCGTCACGTTCCCCCGAAAGCACAGGTCCCAACCGCCACCGCCACCCTGGAATTCCCTTTCATTCATTCCCCCAAGCTTCTGGAATAGCAGGGCACACCACACTCCCTGCTTGCTTGCTTGTGCGTGCGCGCGTGCACACACACACACACACACACACACACACCCGGTGTGCACATGCGCCAAGCGGCTTGTCCAAGCTCCCGGAGCTCGGACGGCCCCGCTCGGCTATTTCAGGGAGGAGACCAGGCAGCCTGAGGACGGACTTTGGCTGGCAGCAAAAATAAAACAAACCCCACGGCGGACAAACAGCCCCCGACACCCAGCGTCCTGGATCCGCTGCCCAAGCCGGCGCCAGAGCCACCCCCCTTCCCGGCTCGGGGCGCCAACGGTCTCGGCGTTCAGCGTCTGAAGATGCAAAAAGGCACGCTGGGGAGTGAGGGAGCAGCGAGGGAAGGAGGCCCCGTTTAAATGAAAGCCAGACTCGGGGAGGCAGCTGGCAGAACCAGACGGCCCACCCGGCCGCGGCGGGTCCACGGAAACAGCTCTGAAAGGGCGCAAAGCGGCGTGGCGCTCGGCTCCCGAAGCACCGGTCTCAGGGTCTCGGGGGGCTGGCACCTACCTGAGATCCGGTCTCTCTCCATCATGCGGGTGCGGGCGGCGGGCGGGAGTCGCGTCCCCCTCCGAGGCGTCCTCCCGTCTCGCCCCTCGCCCGCCCTCTTTCTGCCACCGCCTCCTCCGAAAACACTCTTTGTCTGGTCTAATTTCTTCAATCTGTTGCAATCACGAACGCATCCAAATTACCACATCTCCATGTGCTGGTCGTGTGCTCGGGCTCCAAGCTGATGGGCATTGTCCCTCCGACCTGGGAGGAAGACGGGCGCGAGGGGAGAAGGGGCAGAGCAGAGGCCGCCGCGAGGCCGGGTGTCCGCCGCCGTCTGGCTTTCTGCGAGGTGGCTTCGCTTCGCTGGGGCTTCCGGAGGCTTCTCTCCACCCCTCCAGCCCCTCCGCCAGAGCCTTGCTGCTGCTTTTTAATATCCACTTGGAGGAGCTTAACTTAGCCTCTTGGAAACCAGCCCCGAGGCCAGTTCCGGGCGACGTCCAAAGCCTTTCATTTTCCCGTCCAGCCAGCTACGGTTTCCTTTGGTTTAGAGCTTGCGAGGCCGGGTCCTGCGCTGGCCCCGCTCCCTCCGCCCTCGCGGCCAGCCCGTCACTGCCCCGAGACCGACTTGGCTGGCTGGACACAGGGCAGGCAGGCAGGGAGGGCGGGAGCACCTGCCCCAGGAGGCGGCCAATCACCCCTGCAGGCCGGTGCGTGGCCCAGCCCGCCGCCCAGCCCGCCGGCCCGCCCAGCCCGGGAGCCACGGAGACTTCCCGGAAGATCCCGACACGCACGCCTGAGTCAGTGAGTCTGCGGCCCCTGGGAGCAGCCGTCTGGAGATTCCCCAGACTCAGCGCAGCGCTGCGGGGGCAGGCTGGGCTTCAGGGCTGTTTCCCACCGTTCCCTGGGGGCTAGAGCCAGCCGGGGCTGGGGCTGGGAGCCAGGGGCTGGAGTGGGGGGCAGGGCTGGCCTTGCAGGCTTGGGAGGGGTTGGGGGCTGGGACTGGAAGGTGCTAGGACTTGAGGGTTTGGAGGTCTGGGGGCTGGGACTGGGCTGGGGGCCTGGGGGTTGGCCCTGGGGCTGGGGGCTGGGGAGCCAGGGCTGGAGGACTAAATCTGGGGTGCTGGGGCAAGGAGGCTGGGGGCTGGGGAATCCCCTCAGGTCTCTAAGCTTCGCCTCAAGGTTTCAAACTGGCATCCTCAGCTGAGACAGAGACAGGTCTGTCTGCCTGACACCGTTGAAAGAAACGCCCTGGTGTGACAGGCAACACTCGGGTGAGTCGCTGAGAAGAAGGGGGGGGGGGCGCAGCCACACGAACACCCCCCGCCACAGGGGGCTGCCTGGAAGGGTGCTGCCCCCTTAGACAACGCCACATCCCAGGTCTGCTCTGGCCACTCCTTTCTCTACTCGCCGGCCGGGGCTGCAGCCCTTGCCCCACGAGGCCAGGCGAGCCCTCCCAGACGCCCTGGCACAGCCGCCCACCCGATGCCCCGGTCAGTCCCTCCCCCTCCCGCCTGGGACAGGAACCCAAATGCCACCTCCTGGCAGCAAGGACATCTGGGGGAGCGTTGGGCGACATCAATAGCAGCCCTCCCAACAGCCCCAAAGGTGGCCTGCCTGGCCAGAGAAGGCCGGACAGTGTCTCAGCCGAGGGACAAAGCGCGGGCACTCTCAGGGCACTGTGAGGAATTGAAGACTGAACCCCGAGATGCTCCATCCTAGTCCTCGGATGATGGAAGTGGGGCCTCGTCTGGAGTCTTTGCAGATGTGAGTGGCGCATCCTGAGGTGGGCGGTTGCCCTTGGTGACTGAGGGCAGCAGGCATGAGGGGGAGGGGTGCAGAGAGGGGGTGCGCTGCCGCCGCCGCGGGGAGGCTGAGCCGGGCCTCTGCCCGTGACACTAGAGGGAGCAGGCACAGCTGCCCTGGAGCGCGGGGTGCTCAGCCTACACCCCGATCCAGGCGCTGTCTCAGAACTGCAAGAGAACCCCTTGCACTGTCGTAAGCCACCGGGTTTGCGGGACTTTGCCACCGCAGCCCAGGACACTCGGGGGCGGCTCAGGCTGCTAGAGAAGGTGCCCGCAGAGGCTCGTTGCGCTTCCTCCAAAACACCCACCAGCCGCACCAGTCTCTGCGCTACAGCCGGGCTGTCGGGCACTGCTTTTTGGTTTGTTTATTGAGTCTCTTTTTGGATTTTGAAAAATAAAAAAAAGTCCCTATTGGTTTCCCAGATGATAATACAATCGTTGTATTAAATTTAGAAAGTACAGGGCTTCCCTGGTGGCACAACGGGTTAAGCCAGCACTATGAAGCTAGCCGGAAACACTGCAGCACGAGTTCGATCCCCGGCCAGGGAGCTTCCCACAGGGCGCAGCAGACCTCTCATGTCTCCCCGCTGCTCCCCTCAGCAGTGGACTTCAGTGGATCTGCCTGTTCTGCTCCCCGCTCTGTCTCTGGGGAGTCCTCTCACCCCCCACACCTCTGGCCTACACCCCAGCTTGTGTGCATAAAATAAATAAATCTTTAAAAAAAAAATTAGAAAGTATAGAAAACGGATAAAGAAGAAACCCCTCAGCGCACGCTGGGACAAGCAGGCTGGGGGGGGGGCCCAGGAGGCCGCAGCCAGGCCAGCGAGCTGTGGAGGTGGCCGCTGTGGCCGGCGAGTTGACCTCAGCCCCCACCCCACCCCCCGCCAGCTTGGGCCCAGGGTCTGTTCCCCACCGCACCTGAAAAATCCAACCGCCGCCCCAGCATGGGGTGCCGTGAACCCCAGCCCCGCGGCCCCGAGGCCTGAGTTAGCCCCCAGCCCACCGAGGCGGGAGCAGAGGCGTGTCGAGGCCATCGATGGGTGGGGGCAGGGCCAGGCCCAGGCCCCAAAATGGGTTTCCCGCAGGGCTCCTCCCAAGAGAACACAGGGTGGGGGGTCTGCGGCCATGGAGAACCCCGCCGACCCCGCGGGCTGCCGCACGGGGCCCCCCTCACCCCGCGCTTGCCCACGGGCCCCAGGCCTGGGCCTGCAGCAGGACGCCCTCCTCCGCCCGGCCACAACGCAGAAACGCCGCCTGTGCCGCCGCCCGCCGCGGGGCATGGCCGGACCCTCGCCACAGCCTCCTCCTCGCGGCTCTCACGGCGGCGCCTCCAAGTTCCTGGCACCATGGCCAGCCAGCGAGGGGCCCCAAGGGGCGGGGAAGAGGCGAGGAGTGATTCATCTCGAGGGCGCTGAGCTGTCCCCTGCTGGGGGCGCACAAAGGAGGCTGCTGAGCGGCCAGCCCGGGAGGCCTGGGGCCCGGCCAGCTGGCAGGAGGCAGCCGGTGCCGCCCGGAGCGGTTGACGGGACAGGCCTTATTCCCGGGCACTTGGCGTGGGGGTGGGAGGTGAGGAATCGGCTGAAGGGACACTCTCGGGTGCCCTGGGCTCAGCTGTCCTGCCCGCTCCCCTCCCCGCCCCCCAGGCCCCAGAGGATGCCTCGAGTCCTCCCTTCAAAAATGACTTTTGCACTTACTTCCGGCTGATCCTCAGACTCAACCGCTCAAGTTTGCTTCCCTGAGCTAAATATAAAGGCGCTCTGTCCCCGACCCCTCCTGCAGCAGCGGCTACTGTACCTGCCAGCAGAGCGGGCAGCCAGCCGAGACCCTCGGGCGGCCCCAGCCTGGCCGGGGCCTCCGATGGATTCCGGGCCTGGGGACGGCCGCATTCCTCTCGGAATCTTCTCTGACTTTGTATTGGGCCTCAAGTTTCACGGTTCCTAAACAGACACCGTCCAGCTCCGCTGCCCCGGGCCCCTGCTCCTCCGGGAGTTCTCCCAGGTGAGGGAACTGAGGCCACGGATCCAAGGGCCGGACAGCTGGATTCCAGCACGAACGGTCCCGCACCGGCCACCCCAGGCCGCAGCCGGCCAGAGCCAGGGCTGGTTCTCTGCCCCTCCCCAAGGCCCCGGCTGCCTGAGCAGAGCAAGGGGGCTTGAGGGTGCAGGCAGAGTCCTCGCTGGAGTTGCCCAGGGCCAGGGATTTACATGTCCCCCTAAAATACCAAAACTCCCCAAAGAGCTGGCCTCTTTCGCTCCCCCCCCAGGAGACTGACAGTGCGTCCACGCAGTAGGTGTCCAGTAACTGCCCGCTGGGCGAGCAACGGGTGGACAGTGTGGGTTTCCCAGACGGCATGCTAGCACGGAGGCCACCTGCAGCCCGAGTGCGGGGGTGGGGCTGCGGGGACAGTCCGGATTCCTGCCCGTAGGGGCCACCTCTTGCCTCTCCCCCAGAGTGCCTTCCCCACAGATTTCTCGCCCAGAAGGCAACGAGAAAAACTACTCCTCAGTCAAGGGAGAAGAGGTTGGTATTTCTGCTTTAAACTGTTTTTGGCAGATTTTCCCCAAGTTTGGGCAACCAAGTTCAATTCAACAATAGTCACTGCTGGGAGGAGGGCGGGAAGGGACAGAGGTGGTCCTGGCAGGCCAGCCGCAGGGGCTTCCGCCCAGAGGTGGTCCTGGCAGGCCCCCCAGCTGGGGCCCTTTGGGAGGAGTTGGAACAAGGAGGGAAGAAGCGAGAGAGAGCGTGGGGAGCACGGAGAGGGGTGTGGGGCGCACGGCTGGGGGTCAGAGCTTCTGAGTGGGGAAGGGAGCTAGGGGTCCCTCTGGAGGCCCAGGACCGGGTCTGTTTTAGGAAGCCGCGTGGCCTGAGCATAAGCGCCCCTGCAGATGGGAGGCGGGGAGAAGGGGTGGGGACGAGAAGAGGCACTGGGGTCCTGGCCGGATGTCAGACGGTGGACAGCCCCCCAGGGCCACAGTGGGGTGGGGGTGTTGCCGGGTCTTGGAGGGTCAGACGTCAGGAGACATCTGCCTGAACGCCGGGATGGGTGGCAAGGCTGAGCCGGGAGAGAAAGGAGGAGGGGGTCGTGGGGGGTGGGTAACGAACTCGGGGTACCTGCGGAGCCTGTGCAAGGTCCACAGGCCGCCCCGGCCCTGGCGGTCCCTCCCTCTCCCGCCACGGGCCACGTGTCCTGGCGTGGGCGCCCTGCCACCCTCGTTCCCGCGCCAGGCAGCACGCTTGGCAGCGAGGACGCGGGTGGAGGCGGCCGCCTCTGGCAGCCCGTGTGCGGCTGAGAACTCCCTGCCCGGGGCCCTGCCGGGTCTGGGGCAGGGGCCTCCCCTAAGGAAGAGTTTTGGGGGTGGCGGCGGGAGTCCACGGGACCCCAGGCTCTTTCTGGTCAGCCCTGCTCTGTGTGAGCACAGAGAGCCCCAAAGGAGTAGTGCTCTAGGCGGCTTCCTGGGGGTGCTATGTGCCCCTTAGCCAGGTGCCTGCATGTCCTAGCCCATGTTTAGGGGGGCCTAGAACAGCAGAGCTGGGTGTCCTCACAGTCCCAGTGGCAGAGCCAAAGTGGAGGTGCGGCCAGGGCCAAGCCCCCTCGGGCTGCGCAGAGGACCCTCCGCGCCTTCCAGCCCCCACCCGCGTCGCGTGCGGCCCCTGGCCGGTGGCCACGTCCCCATCTCTGTCTCACGTGGCCTCTCCTCTGCGTCAGGAACCCCTTTTCTCATGAGGACCCCAGCTGTTGCATTTGGGGCCCACCCCCACCCCAGCCGGACCTCACTCAAGGCCCTTAATTAATCAGATCATGAAAGACCTTCCAAATCAGGTCAGATTCTGAGGTTCTGGGTGAGGTGAATTCTGGGGGACACTGCTGAGCCCACTATGGAAGAGACCGGTGGGCTGGGGATGAGCCAGGGATCCCACGGCACAGCTGGACACCCCGTCAGGGCAGCGGGAAGGTGCCGGGGCCCCGGGGGAGGCGGCGGGGCGGGGAGGCTGTGTGCTCCTGGGCACTGGGGCAGCGGTGGGCCGGTGGCTGTGGTCTGGGAGGCCACAGCCCAGAGGGGACACTCTGGACGCCGCTGGGGGGCGGGGCGGGGCGGGGCTGGGTGGGTGCCCCCAAGCCCTGCTGACCCACCCACAAGGACGCGCATGTGCACAGGACACACTAGGATGTAGCCAGCAGCATCTGTTAGAGGAAAATTCCAGAAACTTCCGGCAACAGGCCCGTGGGTGGGGAGCACCCTCTCCACCCGGTGGGTCCCCCGACCTGTGGACCAACAAGGCTAAAACTCAAAGTCATGGCCTCGCGAGGGGAAGCAGAGCACAGCAGCCGACGGCACCTGGGGGGCGGGCAGGTCAGCCCAGACAGGCAGCCCCCGGGTCCCCTGGGCCTGGATGGCGGCTCGAGGAGGCCCCGGGGCCTCGGCCACATGGGAGCACCTCCCGTAGGCACGGGTCATTGAGCTCTCTAGGCTTTACATGGATCTACAACCGCATTTTCTAAGAAGAGGAAGGAAGTGGTCGAGGTCGTGGGGGTAGTTTGAGCCAAGGGACCGCGGCTCTGGCCGGAATTGGCCAGCCTGGCCCCATTCGTGTGAGGAACCTAAAACAAAGGGGGAGCTCTGGGGCCTCCCTGGGGGCGCAGGGGTTGAGTCTCAGCCTATGAAGCTGTCCAGAGCCACTGCAGCACGAGTTCGATCCCTGGCCGGGGAGCTTCCCACAGGGCGCAGCAGACCTCTCCTGCCTCCCCGCTGCTCCCCTCAGCAGCGTGTTTCAGTGGATCCGCCTGTTCTGCTCCCCACTCAGTTTCTGGTGCATCCTCTCCCCACCCCACCCCGCCACCTCTGACCTAGACCACAGTTCTTGTATGCATAAATAAATCTTTTTTTAAAAAAGGCAAAACAAAGGGGGAGCCCAGCTATGTGCCCTTGGGGGGGAGACGGGGTGCAGGGAGGCAGGAAAGGGTGGCTGGGCCTGCAAGGCCCTGGAGAGAGGCTCTCGTGTGTCAGCAGGCCCCATGCAAACCCTGATCACTGCTTGCAGCTTTGGGTTTGGCAAATTATGCCCTAGACGTTCTGCGGAGCCGGGGCCACGTTGCCAAGTGCTGACGGCGGCACAGGAGCAGCCGGACTGAGCAGGAGAGCCGTGGCCGGGAGGGGCAGGGTCCCCAGGGCTCAGGGCACCAGCCCCTGGGAACTCACCCCCAGAGCTGGGGGGCCCTCCCGGCCCGTCTGACCAGATGCCAGCCTCTAACAGGAGCGCTTGGGAGAGGGAGATGGGGCCCAGAGAAGAGTGCCCCACAAGCACAGCTGCAGCCAGGCAGCCCGGTGGCTAGCGGCCGGCATGGCTGTGGTGGGCGGGGCTCCTGCCCAACCACATGTGAGTCACCAGTGCCAGGCCTGCAGCGGGCATCACCCTCCCCATCCTACACCCGGCCCCGACAGGGCCTTGTGCACACGCCATGGACACAGCCTGCCCTCCTCACGCCTCCTCCCGCCCCTCTTCCCTGCCAGGAGCTGTCCTCGGCCTCCCCACAGGTGGGCACCAGGTCTGGAGCCAGACCTGGAGGGGCCGGCCCTGACCCTGGAAGCAGGTGCAGGAGCCTGGGCACAGAATCCTGGGTCCCCGCTGGCCAGCACGGCCTGGGGCTGATTTCATAGCCACTGGCCACATGTGGACATTAAGGGGAAGTGAAGATAAAAGATTCTGCCCAAAGGAACAACAAGACGACTTGTAGGTGGGTCCCTCGCGCTCACCAGGCTGGGGGGATGTGTCCATCGCAGGGTTCCATGGATGCAGCCCCGTGAGTGCCCCTCCCCCAGGCTGGCTACCGCGGAGCACAGCCCCCTGCTGTGCCATCACCAAGTGTCCCCTTCGGGTCCAGGCGGAGGTCTGGCAGCCTCACCCCTCCCTGAGCCCGTGGGGGCTGGGCCGGTAAAGCCCCACCCAGCAGGTAAAGCCCCGCCCAGCCAGTGAGCCAAGACCCGCCCAGTCGGTGAGCCAAGACCCACCCGGGGCAGGCGGGAGAAGCAGCAGTAGGTGAGCCCTGTGGGCTCTTGGGGGCTGGTTCAGGTGGCCACGTCCGTCCTCCACCAGGAGCGGCACCTCCTGCGCTGCCAGGGGCAGGTACGGGGGCAGGCTCCTCCACGGGGTGCCCTCCCGCAGCCCCCAGCCGGGCCAGGGCGGCCTCCACTCCCCCTGCTCTCCTCTGGCCCGCTCCCATGTGCCTTCGCCAGTGCCCAAGGGTCCTCTTGGACACAGGCGGGTACCCCAGCAAGGACGCCCTCTGGCAGAGCTGTGGTTATCTGGAGAAAGCCGCCTGCACCCGACCCTCAAAGGCAGCATCCCCCGGCGGCGACCGGTGACCCTCGCCTGGAAGGAGAGGGGGCCCAGAGCCTCGACCAGAAGAAAAAGGGGCAAAACAGCCACTTACCTGGGCCCGATGGGTCACCCAGCCTCCGGAGACGGCCGCTGGAGGTCCGCGTGACTCCTAGGAACAGGGGCAAAGGTCAAAGGTCACATGGGCCGCTGGGGGATGGCTCACCCTGGGCATGTCCTTGCTTCTGCTCCTGTGAGGGCCGTAGCACCAGGACCTGGACGCTTGTGGGAGGGCCTGGCCCTCAGGGACACTGGCCCACGGCCCCTCCAAAGACAGCCACACACTCTGGATGCCATCCACTGGCCGTCCACGGGGTCCAACCACAATTCCCACCACCCCCACTGCCCCCCTCTGCAGATGGGGAGGCGGAGGCTCAGTGTGGTTGAGTAACCTGCCTGAGGTCACATAGCACCTAGGAGATGACCAGGAGGAACCCGGCTCCCCAACTCCAGGCTGTCTGTGGCTCAGGTGGCTAGCCGCCCTGACCACGTGCAGCTTCGGGAGCTGCCGAGCGGGGCGGGCCCTGGGACCCTGTGTCCAGCTGTCCTGTGACGGGGTCTGTAACACAGGGGCGGCCCCAGCCAGCCCCTTTCACTCCAGGGCTGGTCAGGGCAGGCTGATTCTGGCCATGGGGGGCTGTTCCCTCCCCTCGCCCCAGGGAGAACAAGAACAGACCCTGGATTAACGCAGCCACGTGCGGCACACCCCTTGCCAGGCACAGAGCAGGCAAGTCCCAGCTCGAGATCTGCCGAGGCGCCAGCCCAGCGAGCCAGAGGCGGCCAGGAGGCCCACGGAGCGGCAGGCGGCCGAACTCCCTGCCAGGGCTTGGTGCCCGAGGCCTGCGCCTGGGTAACCGGGCCGTACTCGGGAGGCTGCAGGGACACCCCGTGTCGGACAGAGGGCCTGGCGCCCCAGGGCTGCCAAGCCCAGCACCCCTCAATGGCAGGGCCAGCCCCACTCACCGCAGGGTGAGCCGGGGAAGGGCCTGCTGCTCTGGAGGGATGGGGAGACCCCGATTCACCCCACAGCTGCTTCGGGGGTCCAGCTCCCACTGCATCCTACTGAGAAGCTCCTGAGACGCTCATTTACTCGCTCACTCACTCACTCGCTCGCTCATTCATTTCCGAAGCCCAGAAAGTGCCAGCGCCGGAGCCCCAGCCTGGGCACCCGCAGGCCTGGCCCCCAGCCCCCTCCCCAAGGTCGACACCCCCCACCCCGCAGGATGCTGGTTCAGCAAATGACAACAGAGCGGTGAGGTCCACCTCGGGGCCTAAGCTAGGCCCCTTTCCAAGCTGGAGAGGACCCCAAGACGTGCCCCGCTTCGGTGCCCCCTCCCACATAAACAACACTGCAGGAGATGGACACGCAGGTCCGAGGCTGGGGCCGCAGGGGGCACGGAGTCGGGCTGACCCTCAAAGGGGACCGGGGACAGGAGCAGCCACACCCCATCTCCAGCCAGCCCCAGCTGTGTCCCCCACCCACTCATCCCCCATCCCCCGTGCCATGCGGCGGGGCCCCCTCACGGGCAGGGCTGTGAGCTCGGAGCGTGCAGCTGGGCTCCCCCTGCAGAGCCCCCGCCCACCCCGCCCGTCAGAGACCGCAGTGGGTGATTTTACGTGGGTCACAGGACACCCCGATATCTGGCTAGACGTTATTTCCGGGCGAGTCCCCAGGCTGCCGGGGATAAGCTCAGCATCTCAATCAGCGGACTCAGGAATCAGACGGGCCTGGCGAACACGCTGACCACACGCTGCGGAGACCCCGTCCTCTGGGGGCCTGGGGTGGCCCCCATCCACTGTCACCCCGCTGAGATGAAAACTCCCCCTTCCTGGCGAGGCGGATGCAGACAGAGCCAGCGCCAGGGCTCGCATCCGGGGGCTCGCATCCGGGGGCTCGTGGGGGCTGCGGGCTGGGGGGAGCAGAGGGGGGCATGAGCCCTGCTCCAAAGCTGGGTCCCGGCCCTGCTGCCCCGCTTCACCAGGCTGTGGCCACCCCCACTACCCAGCGGACACACCCGCACCCCACATCGAGCTCCTCGGGTCCAGCTTCGGAGACACCAGCGAGGGGCAGCCGCGCCCACACACGGATGAGCCCCCGGGGTGGGAACAGCGGGCGAGGCGGGGCCGGCCCCGCGGGGAGGAGCTGGCCGCATTCCCGCGGGCTGACTCACTTCCGGCCCAGACTCCCCTGGGCCAGCTGGACACCCGCCCGGCCCTCCGCTGGCCTCAGGAAGACGTGAAAATGAAGAGTGTCCACTCAGGTCAAACAACCCGGCACTGGGTTCCCGAGAGCACGCTGGGCCCACGACTCAGGGGCTGGTGCTGGGGACGGAGGCAGAGCCGGCCTCGGACACCGACCAGCTCGGCGGCCCCAGCGGACATCTGAGCCATTTTTGTGTGACTTTAAAATAAAACATATTCGGAGGGAGAGGAAACCACGTGAAGTCTGGGGTCACCCCAGACCAAATCCCACGTGTTCTCACAGGTGAGGGAGGCAGAGGGTCAGGGTTCGAATCCAGACCCCACCAGGCAGGAGCCCTGGGCAAGGGTCCAGGGAACACCCCCCTTTCTAGGCCCACTTCCCTGGAGAAGGTGCAGGCACGTGGCCCACGTCAGCCACAGCGGTTATCAGCGACCTCGTTATTATGCTAATCACTCTAATAACTATATGCAACATCATTACCAGCCCAGCTTGGGCCCAGGGAGCCATAATTAGCAATTAGCAAAGCTGCGGCTGTCTGGCCGGATGCATCTTAGCAGAACGGGCGTTATCTCCGAGGCCGGGGTGGGCAGCTGGGGGCCAGGCTCCGCCGGGGTGTCCCCTCTGCCTGTATTTGGAGCCTGGACGGCAGACAGAGGACACAGTGGGTGCGTGAGGGCCTGGGCTTTTTCCCTTCAAACAAGTCTTCGAGGAGCTGGCTCACGACAAGGTGGAAATGGCTGCACAGGCTGAGTGTGCACGGCCCCCAAGTGCACGCTCAGCTGTGGTCGCTGTTCCAACCCCAGCAACGCCAGGCCCACTGTCCGCACCCACAGCCCAGGCCGGGCGGCCCCCCGCTGCTCTGGGGTCTCGAGAAGCCCAGAGAGCTTAGCCCCGGGGAGGCGGCAGAGTAGGGGCCGGCCCCTGGGGAGGTGACCGCAGCTGGCGCCCACGCCGTGCCCAGGGTGCCGTCCGGACAGCCCCACCCCCGCACGAGGGGTGTGGGGAGGCGCTGCGGGCCCTGGGCAAGCACGGTGCTGGGGCCACCGAGAATCCCCAGGAGGATCCCGGCCCTGCGGCTGCCCCCAGGACACCCTTCTGCAAGGCCCAGCTGGCAGCTTCTCCCAGAAGCTGTGAAGGGCTGGACGGGGCCAGGGACCCCGGTGGGCGCGAGGACTCGATGCCAGCTGACGGGCAGGGAGCGAGGTGTGGGGGCGGCCCGCTCCTGGCTCCTGCCCTCTGCCCGTGCTGCTCGGGGCACCGAAGCTGCTGGGGCGGTGGGGGGCAGGGGGACACGCTCCCGGAGATGCCCCGCACCCCCGGGCAGGGCGACCTCTCCCACCCTCACAGCTGACACCGAGCGAGCGTGCGGCTCAGAGGGAGCCGGACCCGCAGCCCCAAGGGGGTCAGCCCCGGGCACGGGCTCCCGCAGGAGACCAGCAGACACCGTTTCCTTCTGCCCGGCCCTGCACCTCGAGGCCCGGGGTTCTGGCAGCTCTCTGGCCCCTCTGCAAATGGAGGAGCTCCCAGCCCTTAGCCCGCCTGCCGCACAGCGCCAACCCACAGGGGGCCGCTTCGGTGGGGTTGGGCACAGGGGCGAGAGCTGCGTGTGCAGATGTGACCCAGCCAGGCCCAGCGCCCGCCGCACCTTTGGACCAGCCTCCAGCCCCTCCGGGCCTCCAGCCCCTCCAGCCCCTCCAGCCTCCGGGCCTCCAGCCCCTCCAGCCTCTGGGCCTCCAGCCCCCCCGAACACACTTACTGAGCACCCTCACGGCTCTGCACAGAAGGGCCTGGCCATTGTCCGGGCAGTGCTCTCAGGGAGGGGGAGCAGGGGAACCTGCTGGACTCGGGCGCCCACGTCACACACGCTGCTTTATACCGTAGAAGACGCCGGTTAAACCCGTCTCAGGTAAACGATGACGCTTCCTAAGCATCGGTCTGCAGCCCCCGCCCGGCCTGGCCCCACTCTGGCTGGGCACAAGCACCGGGAGGCTTGGGGGAGATGGGAAGGCGGGAGCAGTGGGGAGCCAGGGAGATCACCCCATCTCTACCTGGAAGGTTTCTCGGCAGCCAGTCTGGCTACTTCTTGGGGCCGCAGTTCCCGCCACACAGGCCCCTACGGTCCGGGCGCCCCGCAGGCAGCCTGGTCTCAGGGGCAGGAGCCCCGACCCCACCCTGTGGCCCGGCTGGCAGAGGCTCCCGCTGGGGCCCCCGGAGTCTCCAGGGCCTGCCCCCGCCTGTGTCCCTCTCAAGGCCCAGACAAGGGGCCTGAGCAGCATGTCCACGTGGCCACACATTTTTGCAAATTCGCAAAATACAAATAAAACGCCGCTCAGTTCAGATCACTGTCCCCATCACTCTGGGATCCTGCCCACCCCATTTTCTCCAGGTAAGGGGCCCCCAGGGGCACTGCTGGCCTTTGGGGGCTCCTGCTAAAGAGAAGGTGAACTGGGGAGCTACTGAGGTGACTGAGTCGGTTCTAGTTACAGCGTTCGCAGCTATTTCCCCGGATAGCGGGGGGCCAGTAGATGCCACATGGGCGTGAGGGCCGGCCCTCCACCCCACCGGGGCCCAAGGTGCAGGACGGGAAGGAAAGACCCCGAGACCCCGAAGGCCCTGGGGCCAGAGAAACGCGGGCAATGGCGGAGAAGTGAGATTTTCTATGGGTGCAGCCAGCAGCTAAAGCGAACGGGAAATTATTCTCAATACGGACAAGTGTTCCCATCAGCAGAGGTGAAGGTGTGAGCAGAGAATTTCAATCAGCTCAAAACAGAAAGTGTCTCTGGCCAGAAAGAGAAGCGGGGGGACACGCGCCTCGGGCCTGTGTCTTTCTCAATGGGAACCCCATAAAACAGACTGAAACGGAATCCTTGTGCTTAGCAGGGAGAAGACTCTCGGCGAAGTCACACATTTTTGTGCATCCAGCGACCAAAGTCAAAAATAAAAATTGGATCCATCCGGAAGATGAATTAACTTTCTATTCTCTCGAAAGAAACTTACAGAGTCTTGGTGTGGAAAAGCCGTCAGCCCTGGCAGCCAAAGGGGGACGGAAAAAATGACTTTGGAGATAGGACCGCGAGTTGGCTGATTAAAAAAACATTGTTATTCTTCGGGATTTTTAGATGCTTATGCTATTTGCCTGCTATTTCAAATTTATAATGGGTGGTTCTTTTTTCTCATTCTCAGCAAATAAGCTGAGCCGCCTAAAGGGATGGCTACCCCCCAGCATCAGGCCCCGCCCCAGCTGCCTCCTCGCGTTTGGCCGTCCACACCGACGTCCCTCTGTCCCGAGTCCTCGCGGAGTTCCCCAGCTAGTTTCCGGAGGAGGCTGAGCAGGCCGCGGGCCAAGGGCGGTCAGGAATTCAGACACCCCCAAAGTCGCTGGTGACAGCAGAGGAGCCCCAGGGAGTACCCCAGACCATGGGAGGTGGCTGTGCCAGCCTCTGAGCCCTCCTGCTCAGCGGGCACCCTGTCACCACAGAGGCTGCCTCGTCTCCACAGCCATCCCTGAGATACCAGGGACACGAGGGCCAGGGCACAATGGGACCTGAGGAGCCAAAGAAGGCCCAGAAGGAACCGCCGCGGAAGTGGGCAGCACAGTGAGCGGCCAGCAGGACAGCGGGCTGGTCCTCGGGGCGCCTGGCCTGGCTCCAAGGCAGGGGCACCAGGTTGGCCCAAGGAAGCAAGAGACACAGCTGGGATCAGGCGCATCCCTTGAGGGCCAGAGGGGAGGGCAGCGAAGGCCAGGGGCTGGGGCCCAGTGCGGGGACTGCCTAGCCCCGCAGCGGGCGCATCGCCAGGCCGGCTGACGCTTCCGTACGCTAACCCTTCTGTGAAATGCCGTGGTTTGGGCCAGTCCCAGAAAAGCCAGAAGGGTCACCTGGGCAATCTCTTATTAAGTTAATTACCGGGAGGGCCTCCCTGGTGGCGTAGCGGTTGGGCGCTGCGCTGTGGAGCTGTCGGCAGTGAGTTCGACGCCTGGCCAGGGAGCTGCCCACATGGCGCAGCAGACCTCTCCTGCCTCGCCCGCTGCTCCCCTCAGCAGTGTGTTTCTGATCTGCCTGTTCTGCTCCCCGCTCTGTCTCTGGTGAGCCCTCTCGCCGCCCCACGCCTCTGGCCGGCACCCCAGCTTGTATGCAGAAATAAATAAACCTTAAAAAAAAAAAGTTAATTACCGGGAGAAGTCTCCAGCTACCAGCCTACGTCCCGAGGGTCCCGCGAGCTGTGTGTAAGCTCATGGGCCTGGCGCAGCGCCCTGGGCCCACACCGGCAGGGAGGAGGCCCGGGTCCCAGCCAGCCGGAAGGCCCAGGGAGCTGCCCAGGGCTGGCGGCCCCGTAAGGACGTACCTCTGGGTGCAGCCTGCCTGGGACCGAAAGCAGAATTAGAAGCTGCTTAGTGGAGGTGAGAAGCCGAGGCCTGAAGCTGCGCAGGTCGTAAACCCAGGTGCGCGATGAAATAAAGAGATTTCTACAGGGAAACGCCGGCCGCGGACGGTGCAGGCCTCT
The DNA here is from genome assembly GCA_004024925.1 of Scalopus aquaticus. Lineage (NCBI taxonomy): Eukaryota > Metazoa > Chordata > Mammalia > Eulipotyphla > Talpidae > Scalopus > Scalopus aquaticus. The sequence goes on from PVIJ01005634.1 coordinate 36,270, forward strand.
GCTCATGAAACGAGACGGGGCTCCGTGCGTGTGGGGACAGGCACCGAAGGAAACAGGAGACGCCGCGGCCATGTTCTGGGATTTTTCCCTTGAATGTCCTGTTCACGTTTTTGGCAATAAGTCATGAGCAAAACGAACAGAGGAAGCACCTTCCTTTCTGTATCTCAGGAAGGCACCCATGAGAAAGCTTCCCTTTGGGGCAGGGGACCCAGGAGCCTGGCAGCCACCAGGCCAGCCCGCAGCTCCAGGACGGAGCCGGACGCCCCCAACACAGCCCCGGGCTGGCCCCCGCGGACACTGGCAGCCCCACCCAGTGTCCCTGCAGCGCCCACACTGGCTCACCGCTGGGCGACACCCCAACACACACAGCGTGGACCCGTGGCCACAGAGCCCACATCAGGTCTCCAGGGGGTTCGGCCACCAGCCCCCAAACCCTGCACCCCGCAAGCTGGGTTATCCCACTTCCAAGAGGCTTGGGTTACAGGAGCTCCATCCTCCGGCCAGGACGGCGTCCCGGCGGACACAGGCGGCGCCGTGAATGGGCAGCCTGTGAGCCGGGGGTGCGGATCAGATGGACGGGCAGCGCCAGCCCCAGGCGCCCGCCCGCGCCCGCCCTCCCCGCCGGGAACCGCGCCTCGGAGCCCACGCACTGGGCAGGCAGCCCCGCCCCACACGCCTGGCGCGGCTGGGCGAGAAGGGCTCTCTGGGGCTTCGCGGCAGTCGTGGCAGCCCCCCAAATACAGCCTCAGGGCTGCGTCCCAGCCACAGATGCCCCAATGCCCTTTAAGTAAGGCACCCTTGGAGGAGCAAGGCCCCCTGAGGAGCCAGAGGGAGGCCCGTGGACCCCAACCGCTTTGGGGGAGGAGGGAGGCCACCCTGTCCTGGCCTCTGAAGCCCCAGGCTGGGGGCGGGGAGCCGCACCCAGGGGGTCAGCCAGGCAGTGCACCTCGGGAGGTGGGCTGCCCCCACTCGGGCCAGAGTGGCCATCCAGGGTCCCCCCCACAGGCACACACGGGAAGGACAGCAGGAGGCACTGCCGGGTGACCAGCGACTCACGTCCCGGCCAGAGAGGCAGGCAGCTGGCCAGGCCACCCTGTGACCGGAGCTGGCACAGCCCCCCCGCCGCTGCCCTTCCCTGCCCCGAGGCCGCCAGCGGTCACGCTCGGAGAATCGGGTCAGATGAGACCCGAACAAAGCTCGGTTGTTGCAGAACTTGCTAGAGGCCACACAGCAGGACACGGGCGGCCCAGCCCCTCCCATCAGTGCCAGCAGCGGCTCAATGTCCCCTTCACGCTGCAGAGACCTGGGCCCGGGGCAGGCCGGGGCGATAAGGCCGGGAGAAACCGGGTTGGAGCGGAGCCACCCTCAGCCGGGATCCTGGGGCCGGGCCGCCTGGGACCGGGCTGCCCGCCCGGCAGGCACTTTGGGGAAGAATAACAACATCCAGGCAGTCAGCCTCAGGGAGGGGCACCCCTGGCTCGGCAGGGCGGGGACAGCGGAGACCCCAGGAGCAGGAGTGGGCCGCGGAACAGACGCAGTGGGCAAGGGCACGGGGGACCCCGCAGTGCTCCCAGGGGAGCTGGGCACCCTGCAGGCCTCAGCGCCCGCGGTCCTGGCACGCACCGAGCACCCCCTGGGGACCCAGCACCACCAGGACACTCCCTTCCACCAGCGCTTCCGACGGGGCTGGGGGCTCCCACAAGCTCTCCAGGAGACCAAGCCCCTTCCCTCAGCGCAGGGACCTTTGTGGGTCCCACAGGCCCCAGGGGCTTTGCCAGCGCCCTCACCACCACCCCCACCCACTGATCCCCACAAACCCCTGGCAGCAGCCCACAGTGGGGTGGTTCCCAAGCAATGGCTTTAGCAAACAGCATGGGCACCCCTTGGCCGGGCCTCCCCCCAGCACCCCGCCCCCCACTGGTGTGTGCTGAGCTCCTCATCGAGGACATCTTGGGCAAACTCCGGTGCCCGCAACACTGCCCCTGGACAAACAGTCCTGCCCATCCCCCGGGCCACTGGGATGGGCCAGGGTGGCAAGAGGAGGTGGCCCAAGGGGGGATGTTGGGGGTGTCCTCCTGCTACTCGGGTCCCTGGGGCCTCAGGTGAGACGGCCTGTGGGCCCGGGGGCCCCACTTCCACCTGGACACGGATCCCACAGCTGCTCCGGAGCAGCCGCCCCACGTCGCGAAGGGTGGGGGCGGTGGACGGGTGTTCTGCAAGCAGGTTGAGCTGCCCAGACTCGGGGCACTGCCAGGCTTGTCAGGGGACTGAGGTCTGGCCTGGGGCGGGTTTCTCAAGCCAAGCGCCTCCCACCTCTGCACCGTGCGGGCAGAGGGCTGGCCTGGGGCTCACGGCTCCCCCCAGCCCCCTGCAGGGCACAGACTGCCTTCAGGAGGCCGCTCTTCCCCAGCCCGGGAGAAAACAGGCTGGGGCGAGAGGAGACAAGAGCCAGCAGCAAGAGGGCCGCGTCCTTCCCGCTCACCGGGTTCAGCTCGCGGGCAGTGCTCGGAGGGAGCTCCGGCTCTCCCCCCCATCGGGTCCCGGAGTGCTGGGGGTCGAGGAATTGTCTCTCCCGACTTTGTCTAGGGCTGCACCTTAGGGGCGGGGTGGGGGGCAGACCCTGTCCTGCCCAGGCCTCTGAGAAGACCCAACGAGGAGAGCTTTTGGCCTGTGCTAGGCCAAATACCCGCTTGGGGACCTTCTGAAGTCAGAGAATCTCGGGGTAACCCCCAAGTGCACACAGAAACGGCCTGCCCCCCATCTCCATGATTCTCGGGCCTCGGGATTCGGGAGCCAGGGCCACTACAAGGCAGGCCCACGTGCCCCAGTGCCACTGAGAAGCCTCGGAACACCAGAGAGCGCAGAGCGGGGCTCAGACCGCAGCCCCCTCCGGCTCAGGGCCTGGGAGAGGAGGCCAGGGCCACCCTGGGCCTCCAAACAGCAGGTAGCAGGAGTCCGGCTGCTCGTGGCCTCGGCCGACCTGCTGCTGAGAATAAAGCCGAGGACGGCAGAAAAGGCCAAGCAAGCATCTAAGGCCCCGCGGCGCACAATTAACCCGCACAGCCAATTAGCACCGTCCCTGTTTAACAAACGAGGCCAGTGAGGCCAGAGCTCAAGTACCTTGGTGGCAGCTGAGAAATCAATCCCAGCCGGGAGGTGCCCGCAGGTGAGGCGCATCCAGGGAGAGCAAACTGCAGCTGCTGAGGCGCCCCCCTACGCTCTCCCAGCCCTCGAGGCTGGGCCGGCACCTCCTGCAGCCCCCCGAGCTAGGCCCCAGGTTGGGCCTCTGCTGACTTTCCCACCTGGGAAGACCCTTGGAAGACCCCTTCAGTTCTCCACCTATTCCACACTTCCTGAAGTCCGCTCTCCCTCCCAGGGTCTCTCCCCAGGCCCACCGACCTCCCCAGGGCTCAGGCTCGGCACAGAGCGGGGTGGGGGTGGGGGGTGGGGGGTGTCTCACTAGGTCCCGCTGCCCAGCGAGGCCAGTGCCTGCAGGTGCTGGCTGAATGGACACGTGGGTGTTTTCAATGAATGTGTGCAGACCCAAGGCACTCAGGAGCCCCCCAAAACGTGTTTACAGTGGTCCCCTCTCAGAGCTCAGCACCTCTGAGAACTTTACAATCACCCGAGGCGCAACCCCTCTCAACCCAGGTGGGAAACGAGTCTCCTGTCGCCCTAGGATTTGGAGAAAAGGGGACTCTACACTGTTTCCTTCACCCCCTGGCACGGATGCTGCGCGGGGGCGTCTCACTTCTGCAAAGTGCCCCTGCTTGAAACAGGGAGGAGGGCACAAGAATCTCGAGCGCACTCAGAATGGGCCCCCCCAGGCTGCCCCCCCCCCCACCTGACCCCACGCAGCTTCACGGAGCGACCCAGCCCCCTTGGGAGCTCTGCCAGGAGGGGAGCAGGCTGGACGGGGTCCAAAGGCCCCATCCCCAGGCCCCGCCCACTTAGATAAACACAGCCCCAGAGGAGGCTGCCCTTAGGGGCTGGTGCATCCACCCCGTAAATTTACCCCTACCCGCTGCAGAGGCTTCCTCCTTTTTGTTTTTTCAATTTACCTGGGGGGCGGGGAGAGGATGGAGAAGAGGAAGGTGCTTCAGAAGCCCTCTGGCATCTGTTGGGGGTGTCTCAAGGCTCCCCAGGAAAAGCCCAAGGACCTATGACCTTGGGGGACCCCCGATGGCCCCACCAAGCAGACCATGGCAGTCTGCAGTGCAAGGACACAGGCCGCCCCCGCCCTGGACAGGGCGCCCAGGAGCCGCATGGCAGTGATGCCACAACCATCTCAGGCATCCAGAGCATGCTGGGGAGGAAGGAGACCAGCACCGAACGGCAGATGCCACCTGGAAGCCCCTCCCCCAGGGCCGCAGCTCGCCCACGCCTGAGGTGGGGCCGTCAGGCTCTGAGGGCTGCTCCAACAAGAGGGTGAAAGTTGAAATTCTAAGCCGCTGACCCAGAGGCTATTTTAGGGGAAGTCCTGCGTATTCTCTGCGTATTCTTTCTGCGATGAGGTGTCGCTAGTATTGTCCTGAGTGCAGAGAGCAGGAAACGCAATATGGCCCCAAGGCAGGGACCGGCCCAAGTGACGCTCCAGCTCCAAGCAAGCCCCTGTGAGTCGTCCTCCCATCAACACAAACGCGTCACCAGGCCCTGCCAAGCCCCGGTCCTGCAGATGAAGAGGGTGGGCCGGGAGGAGGAGGCGGCAGAGGAGGAGATGGCCGCCATCACTAAGGACGGGGACCCCGCCTGTACCCTCTAGAGAAAAACCACAAGGGAAAGAAAGAGAGAGGGAGGGAGATCTGAGTCCCCCTTAGCCCACCCTGCCAAGCCTGTGGCCTCAGAGTGCCGGTCTGTGAAATGGGGATTATTGTCCCTGAGGGGAAAACTCGGGGGCTGAGGGCCCTCAGGCCTCCCCACCAGTGTGAGGTCTGACCTGCTGATGGGGTTAGGCTGCCAGGGGCCAGCTGCCCTGAGACCCAGAGGATGCTGAGGGGTGTCACCTGGTGAACCTCACAGCCCCAGCAAGCAGGGGAATAACAGCTCTGGGCGGGCCGCTTCGGCCTGGACCAAGGAATTCCTCCGCCCAGCCCCGCACAAACAGACACAG